>CM075016.1:21152315-21157315 GCA_037576675.1 Pangasius sanitwongsei | reverse complement strand
TATAACAGAGGCAATTTTGTTGCCTTATTCAGATTCTTATTGTACCATTGCTCTAACCATCCAGCATAAGGTACTAAATAACATGTTTTCTGTTTTGAGGCTGAGAAGAGGTACCATGAGGACATATTTGGAGACTAATACAGCTTCACCTTCAGCATTCTGAAGCTTGTCCTCTGAAGAACAGGAGCCAAGTGACTTGGGATATTTAACAAAATATTGCAATGTTAACATATTTCCAAACTTGTCTTTAGTGTGGTTGAAAAAGAGTTACTTAAAGAGCTTCATATTTACCATTTTTTGATGTTTTTTTAAGTCATTTTTTTGTTTTTACTTGTTTATCTATATTATTATTATTATTATTATTATTATTATTATTATTATTATTATTATTACAGCAGTTGCAGTTAAAGGAATTCTGTCACCCATTTCCTGTGTCCTTGGGTTGTGCTGTTGCTACTTTACAGTGTCAACTTTTCTCATTAATCTTTTTACTGTTTTTGTGCGAAACCTTTGGCAAAAAACATATCCCATAATGGTAAGTCTGAAAACTGGCATCTGGTGTTTGCTTTATTTTGCTTAGAAATGGTTTGTCAGATTATTATATCTGTCCACTATGTATGCAAATAAAAATTGAACTAACTCTGGCAAGTTATATATATAGTTAATTAAGGTTCAGTCTACATTAAACGAAGAACTACATATGCTCTCTGCAAAAGCTTTTTTTGACAAACAGATCATAGCCATCATCTAGCCAGAATAGTAGGACCTTTGCATCTCTGTCTGTATCTAATTACTTTAGTTTTCCTGGTTAAGTCATAAGTTTTACAGGTTTATCCATAATAAGAACTTGTTCCTTCAGAGAACTGATGCCTTGCATCATTTCCGTGACTAAAATATGCTGGCTATCAGATGAAAGACGTCAGATTAGGTATACAACTTGGATGGAAGCCAAGGGCAAGGTTCTCCGATGTGCTGGCACTAGAACTGCTTGCCAATGGAGAAAATCCTGAGCTGTATGAGTTGACATTGGAGGTCCATATGAAACACAACATAAGTGCTAAACACCTAATAAAAATAACACTCTTAACGGCTCTAACTTTTTTTTTTTTTTTTAACACAAAGAGCACATTGGCTTATTAAATAGTCCCATACTATACAACAAAACCAATACAAATATAAATACAAATACAAGGCAGGTTTTTTTTTTAACATAGAACACAGAACCATGCATAATGTAGTATATAAATAAAGCACAGCAATTTTCTAGGCAGAATGTTAATTGAAAGTGTGATGTATTAGTATTGTGCAACATCTACAGACTCATCCTCAATTACACTCACTGTCCACTTTAATACTAACAACTATACACCTAATACTAACAACTATGCAGTTATCCAATCAGCCAGCTGATCATTTGGCAGCAGCACAATCCATAAAATCATGCAGATACAGGTTAAGAGCTTCAGGTAATGTTCACATCAAACATCAGAATTAGGAAAAGTGTGATCTCTGTGACTTTAACCGAGGCATGATTGTTGGTGCCAGATGAGCTGGTTTTAGTATTTCAGAAACTGCTGATCTCCTGGGATTTTCACACACAACAGTCCCTAGAGTTTACACAGAATGGTACAAAAAACAAAAAACATCCTGTGAGTGGAGGTTCTGCAGGCTGAAACACCTTGTTGATGAGAGAGATCAGAGGAGAATGACCTGTATCTGCATAATTTTATGCATTGTGCTGCTGCCACACGATTGGCTGATTGGATAACTGAATAAATAAGCAGGTGTGCAGGTGTTCCTATTAAAGTGGACAGTGCGTGTATATCCTAATGAAAAGCACTACATTAATTTGCTGCCAAACAGCAGCAAGCATGAGAAAAGATGGACCAATGTGCTGCAGCAAGTTTCATAAACACAAAGTGAATGAGTACTGGACAGGTTTGTGAGTGTTTAGGGTACAGAAATAAAGAATAATAATTTGCTATTAAATACATAAATAACTAGTGACTATCGATATGTTTGTCGAATCCAGAGATCAGTAAACTGCTGAGACAAGCTTTCAATCAGTGAGTCAAGCAGTTCATCTAGCTATCTGGATCAGAGGTCGAAGTGGCCTTGTTTTCAGGTGCTTTACTATACTGGTTGAACTGGTGGTGGGTGGTGATATGAAATTAACAAATTATAAGTATTGTTATATAATAAAACGTTAATTCTCCAGTCACAAAGGTGAAGTCACTCGGCCATTAGATGCTGGAAAATCCTACTGTACAATTACAGATTTATTCTGCGGTATCCTAAAGGGAGTGCAAAGTGGCAAACAGATTCTGGCCAATACTTCACAGATATCACCACCACTAATGACTTCCTCTATTAAAGGAAAAATCCATCCTGAACGACTTGCATTTATTATTATTTATAATTAACATTTGACATTCGGTGGCATCTAAGATTTATTTTGTAATGAAATTCTAATTTTACTTTTTTTTAATGTCTTTCGTTGACATATTGGTCTATTGTCATTACCCACAATGCTGTTTGACTACTTGCTGATAATAAAATTATTATTAATTATACTTGCTGATATTAAAATAATAAAATAACTAGCCAAACCAGTTCTCTGCCATATCTCAGCGTCATATAGCTCCAACATTTGCACCAACATCTCCACGATTCTACTCTGGAAACTCTCATTAATATGATGATGCACGCTTCTCCAAAATGATGAGCGAGAAAAGAAGGTCTTGTTCTTTGGTTTTTAAGACCTAACAGTGAAACATGATCATTATCCCTGTCTGAGATCAATGAATTTTTTTCCTCCATCAAATTATCACCAGAATCCAAAACACATCACAGATATTTCAATATAAATATATTTAATGTGTTTCAGAGTGGACTTTTCCTTTAAGACCTTCTAAACTAAGTATAAAAATGGAATGTAATTTTGTGTTATTTTGCTTAGGAATTATTTGGCAGATTATTCACAAACCATTATGTATGCAAATAAAAAAAAAATAAGCCAGTTCAATTAAGTGTGCTACAATAATAAAAAATAATAATAAAATAAAAAATATATATATATAAATAAGGACAGCTCAATATTTCTGCAGTTTCTTCTGTCTCTGACTGAGTATCTACCTCCTTTTTTTCCTGGTTAAGTCAGGACTGTATCATTGTTCCTATATCTTTTGTGATGGAGCATTTATAGGAAGTAGTTCATAGTTTAGAAGAAATGACTGTTACCTTCCTTCTATCATATTGTTTTGTCTAATATTCTTTCAGACAAGACTATCCTTTGTTTGTTCTTCAGACAAGACTATCTGACATTTGTTTTGTTTTGATTTGATCGTGACGCACGTTCGTCATGATTCAATTCGTAAAATATGTCAACCATTCGAGGACTTGCTGACAGATTTGAATGAAATGAAACTGGGAAAAAATTCTTTGTGAGAATTTACTGTAAATGAATCCCTAATTATGTTTTGAGATACCTTTGTCTGATAATGACTGGCATTACATAACAGATGTCAGTTAAACTTGAATGACAAATACATGGTAATGCTAGAATTGCTTTGCTCTAGAATTGCTTTGCTCTTTTGCTTTGATCGATTAATTTTATTTTGTAAAGCTTGGTTTACCATGTTACATTAGACAATAAATCATCTGTGCTAATTAAAGAGACCTACTGTATTTATTTTGCTGTGCATTTCGCCTGAGGTGCTTCAAATGGGTGTCTGAAGAGTGTCTTATTTTTATAGGGAAAGCAGTTAGAGAAAGATAAAAACAAATCTACACTGCAGATTTTAATTAAGTCTTTACGATTGCAATTGCCACAAACAGTTTTGCACTCAAGTCTCCATCAGTGAACAGTTGATAACTTCAACAAAATAGACTTCATGCTAACACTATAATGAATTTCCTGTTTACACAATGGACCATGTAGTACACAGCTATAGAAGGGGATGAGCGTGGGATCCCTTCTGAGTCTGGTTCCCCTCAAGGTTTCTTCCTCATATCATCTCAGGGAGTTTTTCCTTGCCACTGTCACCTCTGGCTTGCTCATTAGGGATAAATTTATAAATTTAAAATTTATATCTGGAATTTATATATTTCTGTAAAGGTGCTTTGTGACAATGTCTATTGTTAAAAGCGCTATACAAATAAAATTTGAATTGAATTTCTCAGTTGAAAAATTGAATTGAATTGGATTTAAATAGGGACTTAGTGCAGAATCTTAAATATTGAACATTTACTTTCTTTGTTTTAAAACCTTCTGTTTATTTTGTATTTTAAATTTAAAAAAATCCCACATTTTCAATGTGGTCTCAGACTTTTGACAATGGAACTCTATGATTTCATGAAAAGATATATGACCGCAGCTTCCTTCTCAAACAGGTCAGATTAAATATTCTGAAAGCTGGGCCCTTGTAGTTGATCAGTCTGAACACCAGAGAGAGGCATATTCAAGAAGACAGTAGACAAGCATACATATGACAAACAAAATAAACAAAATCACACAATGCAGGATGTTTTAATATAGGCAAAGCTACATGGGCAGCTCTCGGTCCAGTGAAAGTGATCAAAACCTAATTGAGTAGAGTTTGTTATGATGTAAGCTTATGATTTCCTAATGCCTATATTTTATTTGAATATATTAGAGAAGGCCTAAATTTAAATCAGGGAATAAGCACCAGCCTTTACAGCTAGAGTAAATGTAATGGCATGTTATTTTCTCATTGAGAACATTCCACATTCACTTTAAGTTAAACAGTGGTTCTCAAAGTGGGGTTCTGTGAAGCATAGCCATCAGTGGACATTGGATAGATTTTAACCAACCGGACTTCTTGCGAAAACTGTGATGAATTTATTGGTAGCACAATTGCACTATCTGTCCATATAGTACATATAGTAATAATAGAAGGGGTTTATTTATTTATAATTGCACTATCCGTTGCACCCAGATGAGGATGGGTTCCCTTTTGAGCCTGGTTCCTCTCAAGGTT
>CM075016.1:21134167-21145010 GCA_037576675.1 Pangasius sanitwongsei | reverse complement strand
TTGCTCATTAGGGATAAATTCACAGGGATAAATTCACATATTTACAATATATTTTTGTGAATCCATTTATTTCTGTAGAGCTGCCTTGTGACAATATCCATTGTTAAAAGTGCTATACAAATAAAATTGAACTGAATTGAATTGAATATATGGGAAATGATTTACACAGTTATAAAAAATTGGAGAAACCCTGTTCTAAAGAATTATATTATGGTATATGTGAACAGAATGAGGAAGTAAAGACTCTGGAATAACCAGATATCAGCAGAGACTGATGTTTTGGCATTGCTACAAAGGGGCATGATCAGAAGCCTTAGCATAGGCTTTACATTTTACAACAGCTATTAGAATGCAGGGCAGAAGTTAGAAACTACAGAATTAGAAGAAGTGGACAATCTATAATTAAAAAACAAACATTAAGCATATATAGCATCATTAAAAGATAAAACTGTGGGTGCTACAAGAATAGATTGTCTGTTACAGTCAGTGGTGTAGCTATGAATTAATTTCAGGGGGGATGAGGAAACAAACTAAATAAAAATCACAACATGATCTTTACAATCATATTGATGTGTGACATGGTTATGTACGTTGGTTGGATACCAGACGGCAGTAGATACAGCACAGATTTGTTATTTAATTAATTAAGGCATGACATACTCTCAACCAATCTTTCCCTATTAATAAGGTTGCCATAAAATACCTTTATGACAAATTCCACTAAAAATTATGAAAACAACATGCTAAAAATAAAGAAAAAATAGATCTACCCTTCTTTTTCTCCTCCACAGTAAACCTCCCATTAACACCCATGGATCTGGGAAGGGACGCTCAGCAAGTACATTTGGTTGTGAATGGTTAGTTGGTCACATACTACCACTAGTGAAAATGCTTTGATTTTTGCATTCTTTTCTAATTTAATAGAACAATTTTCATTACAAATTATATTACTGACAACAACTTGAGTAGAAACTTTACATATTTACATGAATTTCAGAGTTTCTTAGTATTTGGTATGTCCCCTTTTTTGCTTTAATAGGCTGGCATGGACTCCACAAGTTTGTGCAAAACCTTATGATCCATTTTAGATCAAATCCATCGGAGTGTTGTCTGAACACATGCTTCAACAGAAGAGATTAGGCATGAGGAAAATCTTACCTTTTGTACAAAGATATTAACAGGGTCAATATCACACATTTGCATACATTTACAGCAGTGAAAGTCCTTACTGGAACCAGAAGATGTGACCACATCATCCCTATCTTAGCCACACTGCATTAGCTCCCAATCAAATTTCGCAGTGATAATAAAATACTACTATTGACATGTAAAGCACTGAATGGTCTCTTGCCGCAGTACCTGGGCAAACTTCTGGTCTTTTGGGATCTGCCTTACCTACTTCCATCAAAAGGTGCAGACTATTTGTTGGTACCTCAATACCTCGTACAAAGCCCTACAGTTATGGAACAGCCTTCCAATTAGTGTTTGAGACTCAGACACATAATAATGCCTTTTCTGTTTAAGTCTAGGCTGAAAACATATTTGTTTAGTCAAGCCTTTTGTTAATAGTTTTTTCTTAGGTAAAGGGGTAGATATGGAGTGCTCACAGGCATAGAGTGTTTGGTGAATTGGGATGTTTGGATACTGTCATCATATCCATGGCTGGCCACTTTATGTCCCAGGGTGCCCTCATGTCTGTATTACCTTCTGGCTCTCCCTTTTAGTTATGTTGTCTTGCCGGAGTCCCTGCTTGTGCTCTGCACACAATGTACATTTTCCTTAACCATTACATGACAATTAGCACACCTAATAATCTGTGTTTCTTTCTCCCTCTCCTTCTCTCTCTCTCCCTCTGTCTCTGTCGAGCTACACATGCTACTCCTGAGATACCAGTGATCCTGGCCCCTTCTGCTCTCAGGACCTGCCTGATCCATCCTGACGCCCTACTTCTTGTTGGAGTTCTCATCACTTTGAAACCATTCACTGCTGCTGAGGATGGCCCCATATGGACAGCCTACAGGTACATGAGAATACTGTGGATGGTGCCACTTAGAAACCATGAAGTTGGCTTTGGACTGCAATTGATACAAACAGTCTTGCTCCGATGGTTTAGGACTGCAATTGCTATGATATCTTTAGGACTGCAATTGCCACAAACAGTTTTGCACTCAAGTCTCCATCAGTGAACAGTTGATAACTTCAACAAAATAGACTACATGCTAACACTATAATGAATTTCCTGTTTACACAATGGACCATGTAGTACACAGCTATAGAAGGGGATTATTTATAATCGCACTATCCGGTGTCACCCAAATGAGCGTGGGATCCTTTCTGAATCTGGTTCCCCTCAAGGTTTCTTCCTCATATCATCTCAGGGAGTTTTTCTTTGCCACTGTCACCTCTGGCTTGCTCATTAGGGATAAATTTATAAATTTAAAATTTATATCTGGAATTTATATATTTCTGTAAAGGTGCTTTGTGACAATGTCTATTGTTAAAAGCGCTATACAAATAAAATTTGAATTGAATTTCTCAGTTGAAAAATTGAATTGAATTGGATTTAAATAGGGACTTAGAAATAGTGCAGAATCTTAAATATTGAACATTTACTTTCTTTGTTTTAAAACCTTCGGTTTATTTTGTATTTTAAATTAAAAAACAAAATCCCAGATTTTCAATGTGGTCTCAGATTTTTGGGCCCCACTGTAGGTGCAATATAGCCACTTGCTATCATTTTATACATCTAGCACACTGCCATGTAATTTAAAAACAACTCATCAAAAACTATCCATTGTTGTAACAAAAAATACCTTCTCTGTATGCCATGAGAATCAGGCATGATCAGTATGGTGCTAAATCAATCACTTGTCACCTATGTCAGCTTGGATAGACAGGAATTTCTTGCATGCATGTGTAGTTTGTTTTGTCTGTGTTCTTAGACAAGCACATAAAATAAAAACCATAGCAATGATATATTAAATACTATAGGATATTTAGCATAGTAATACTTTACATATTATGTACAGTGTACGTAAGAAAATTTAGAAGCAGACTTATTGAAAAGTACCACTGCAACTAAGTCTGTCTGCTTATTCACATTAAAAAAAAAATGTTTAGAAGAATGCATGGGTAGTGATTTAATGCAGTGCGTTTACATGGGATTCACATGAAATGTTTTTTTTGTTGTTGTTTTTAAGATGCTTTCATCGAGTCTCATAATGATAGGTTTGATGAGAGAAATACATAATTATCAGCTACTGGAAAAGTTTGCAATTTATCTTTGTCTGTGACATTTAAAATATTTACTCAGGTGGAAAGACATAAAAAATGAACCACATAAAAAACTCACCCAAGGTGAACGAAAACAATTATTTTTCAACAGACACATTCGTCAGACACAACAGTGTCTCACACTGCCATAGACTGCAAATAGACTTTATCCTTAAGAAACACATTTCACACTAATAGCAGGTTACTAAACACACAACCTTAAGCCTACTGTGCCCTTTTATGTCTACAATTGACACAACTAGTCCAAAAATATTCTATATCTGAGGAAAGCATTTTGAAGAATTATGATAACTAACCATGTGAGCCATGCTCAAGGGAACAGTATATAAAGAAAGGTAACATTAGCTGGCTAGATAACTTAGCCAAATGGTGTTGGGGTTTCAGTAGATTGCCAAGTTCAACAGCTAGCTAGCTCATGTTAATCCATACAAGTTTTTAGCTTTGTATATAGGCTGTAGCAGCGCTTAAATATATTTAACACAAAAGACACTTGTGTTAACTGCACACAGGTTGACATCATTCCAAAATGTGGAAAAGTTCAAGGGGGTGAATACTTATGAATACTTGTGTAAGGCACTGTGGGGTCCCTGGAGGACTAGTGGTTAGGCCATGGCGCTCTCACCACTGCGGCCCGGGTTTAATTCCCAGCGAGGGAACCAACCCCAGCCACTGGAGTTGCACACAACAGTGCACTCCCAGTGCTGGTCCCAAGCCTGGGACAAATTGGGGAGGATTGCATCAGGAAGGACATCTGGCATAAAAACTGTGCCAAATCAAATATGCGGATCCACTCTGGCAACCCCTAACGGGAGCAGCCGAAAAAAGAACAACAACTTATGTAAGCTACTCTATACACATGTTTAAAAAATGAATTTATGGGAAACAAATTTTATGTATTTGTGTAAATATGTACATGTATTATTATAACACCATTTTATAACACAATTTTTTGCAACAGTCACACCATTTTCAACTAATATTTAAGTAAAAATGTACTGTATTTAAAATAATGATTCTTTTTCCCATTCTAGTAAGATATTTGACTGTTAATACACATATGCTATAATGCTATATATGACTTTATAAGGATCTATGAATTTTATAAGGAACTTATATGAGGAACTTTATGAGGTACAGGTAGATGAAAGAGGCAGAGTCTGAGTCATAACAGTATAAAAAGTATAGAAACAGTATAACGCCTCCACAGATAGATATGCCAGTATCAGCAGTTAGCATTTAAAGTATAGAAATTGTCAAAATAATTAAGGTAAATGGAAACATATACATTTACAAAAGCAAAATTATTGTCCGACAGTATGGCAGTAAATGTACTAAGTGTGTTTGTGAGTTAGTAAGTGAATACTTGAATTAATTACTGCTATACTGCCCTATAAAATTAATTTTGCTTTGTAAATCAATTTTGGCAAGATCCATCACTGCCGGTCAGACTAATGTTTTTTCCCCATTACTGCTGAAGTATGGAGGTGCAATAACCTGCAAACTGCAAATGTTCCCTGGATTTTCAATTATTTGACGGATAGGATGAACTAGCCTCCAAAGATGTCCTCATGGTATCTCTTTTCAGCCTGTAGGAACAACCAAATCATAATTACAATTACAGCCAAATTATTTTACTTTGACATCAGTATATCTTAACACCACATTAAGTAAATAATAGGCTTGTCACCTTTAGTTGTTCCAGATATTTCCCAGCCTGCATGAGTGTTATACCCAGACAGCTGCCCAGGATCTCCTGTATAGCATGTTTGACATCCTGGGCCATGTTCATGCTTCCACACACATACACATGACCAGACCTTTGGTTCAAGACCTCCCAAACCTCTTCACTAAGCTGCTTCTTTAAGACATCTTGAACATACATCTAGGCAAGCAGAAGGAATGGTTAGGGACAGTGTGTTAAATCATGTGTCAAGTATGTGGTCTTGTAAGTAGAAATTACTGAAAACTGGCTTTACATTTGATATCAGGCTTATTTATCTAACAATCACATTTTTCCTCATGTGTAACTGCATGTTTGTTTAAAAAAAAGTAAGAATATATTGTACCACTCCTTCCTTGGCACCGTGCTACTGCACTCAAACAAGTAATTCTGGCTGTATTTGATGAAAAGACTATAGACTAACATTGCCTTCAGGATCCCTGGGTTGATCCTACACTCAGGTTACTGTCTGTGTGGAGTTACACAGCAGTATGTGCTTTCCCACCTCCTAAAAACCTGGCAGTAGGTGGAATGGCTGTGCTAAATTCCACTAGGTATGTATATGTGTGCAAATGTGTGTTCCTGCCTCATGCCCAGTGTTCACTTTCAGGAAGTGAAATGTGCAGTATGAGCAATACCTTGGGGAGACCAGGCTGACGAGAGTACGCAGGAGTGATGCTCTTCAGAATGCCATTTTCTTTCATGTTAAAAGTCTCCTCTTTATAGAGATGATCCATGTCTGCACCACGACATCCAAACACCAGCACCATTGGACTCTTTTCAAGACCTGCAATAAGACACTTTGCTTTGTACACTACAGCAAACAGATAACTATTCAGATTATCCAGGAGTGGATCTGGGAGTACTTTTATTTTTCATTTCATAGAAGCGGTGTTGCCAGAAGCTGCGGAAGGGAGCAATGCCGCTGCCTGCTCCAATTAAGATAGTCGGGGTGGTGGGATCTGGAGGAAGATGAAACCCATCGGATCTGAAATCATAACCATGAGATAACAGTAAAGTAAATTTCAAGACACCAGATTGTCTTAATGGTTGGCAAAAGAGTCACAGCAATTGGTTAAGTACCTATGAATAAAGCAAGGAACTGTCTGTCCTACATGGAGGTTTTTGAGCCATGTACTGCAGACACCATAATGAAGAGGACAATTTTTCACAGCCTACACTTATCATACTGGTTAAAACTAGGAGCAGTACTATTACAGTTTATCCTTTACCTTGGGTGTGGTAGTTAATTACAGAAACAGTGAGGTGAAGTTCATGAGGGTAGAGATCAGGGGAGGAGCTAACTGAGTAGAGGCGGGGTTTCAGCAGGGGTAGCTGGCTGAGGAGGAAGGCTGCAGAGAGCTCCAGAGAAGGAAACTCCTCCAGAACCTCCAGGAAGTTAGGCCTACTAAATGCCTTCCATTCTGAATAACATTTGAAGTCCTGCAGAAAGATACCAAAAGTTACATCATTTACTTTTCATAAGTTGCTGTATATCCCATCTAAACATCATTAAGGATAACAAAAGAAACTTGTTTGTGGTCTTTGTAGACATTAAATATGGACCTAGCATACCAGTGCCAGTTCTAGCAGGCGCTGACGGTCATCTTCCTTCTTGGTCATTTGTGACAACTTGTGTAGGAAGCCTTGGGAAGGTGGTGTGGTGATATCCAGGAGGTAGATAAGAGCCTGGGCTAGAGAGCAAGCTGGGATACGAGAATCTGTCTTCCATTTGTCAACCGCTGTACAACCACAGAAAATACCCCTGATTATTATATGGCTCTATATGGTACACTCTGTTCTGAGTAACAGGAGCCAACAGTTACCTGTTAATGTCAATATTCCATGCTGCAATCAGCTTGTCTCACTTCACTATAAATATAAAAACTTAGGCTAATACTGTAACACAGAATTGTTTAAAGCACTACATAAATAAATAAATGAGAAATAATGGCAAAGAGATGTCTAGTAGTGTTCACATTGCTGTGTAGCTCATGTTACTATTTAGAGTTAAAAAAAATAAAATAAAAATGTTCTGTCAAAAGAATTTTTGTTTTAAAATATCTTTTATAATGATGATTTAAAATAATCTTTTGTAATGATGACCTAATGACTGTGTAGTTTCTCTTATCTTATCTTATCTTATCTTATTATCCCTTAGGTATATGCTGGGATTTAGTAGGACTGTTACCAGAACAGGACTCAGGAAGGTATTCAAGTTGGACACTCTGATTGGTGGGAGGAGCATTAGTGAGGTGCCTCAGAATGCCCATCACCAGATCAGGTGGATTCCCTGGGAAAACGCCCACATGGTCCCCAGGAGAATAATTCATAATTCCTCCTTCATCATTCACCTGAAGTTCTATTAATAAAGTAGAGTGTCTGAAAAGAATGGACAAAAAACAAGATCAAGTCCTGAAAACAGTATTTTAAAACAAGTAACTTTAATGCAAGGAAAGTATATTCATATGTCAGTAGTGTCAAATATAATCAGACTAAGAACAGACCTTGAGTCAGCACTCTGGAGATTCTTTCTCGCCTTCAACTTCATGGGAAACACAGTTTTAGAATGGAGTGCTGAGAGAGCTGTAATGGCAAAACATGTAGGCTGTTAATCACCATAATATTTATTATAAATGCAAGAACTAAATATGTTAATAACACATTAAGTTAGACAAGGTGCCTGAGATGTGATCTAAGATGCTGCTGTCAGGATGCACTCGGTGTCTCAGAGGGTCCCAACTCTCTGTTAGGCATTCAGTCCCTGGTACCTGATACTTGATGTCAAACTCTTCACATGCAACCTATAGGAAGAAATACTACATTGAAAGAAGCCAAATCATTCATTCATTTTCCTTCTGCTTTTCCTGTTGAAGATAATGATGACAACAGGCTAAGAATGTCAGCCCAGACTTCTCTATCTCTGGCCACCAACCAGCAGGCATCCTTGTAATTTACCCAATCCACCTCAACTAGCTCCTCTCGATTCTGGAGAGTGGTGACACTATTCTGACATGCTACTCCTGGCTTGCCAAGCACCTCACCCTACCACGGAGGGTAAGTCCAGTAACTCTATGGAGGAACCTCATTTCCACTGTCCACAGCTCGTGACCATAAGTGAGGATAGGAACATAGATTTAACAGTAAACATAGAGCTTCACCTGAATACTGGTCTCCTGCTTTTTTATTACTCATGAATTAGATCCAAATATACTTAAACTCCTACACCAGTGGCAAGGATTCTTCCCTAACCTGAAGGAAGCATCCTAACTCTTTTTCAGGAGAGAACAATGGGGTTGAACTTTGAGGTGTCAAGCTAAGTAATTTTGACCCCAGCTGCTTCACATTCAGGAGCAAAACACCTGAGGTCCACTTTGGATGGCGTCAAGAAAACATGATATTTTACCTCTAGCTCCCCCACATGGGACACTCTTCTAACCTTGGTTGCAACACAATATCCTGTCCATGCGAATCACAGACAGGAATTGAGACAAACACACCCTTGATAGAGTCCGTTACCTGCCATAAACATTTTCAAATTAACACTAAGAATGTGCTCATAGAGAGACCAGATCACACAAAGTAGAGACCCAGATATGCTGTACTTCTGTAGCACCTCCCACAACAGATGTTGAGGCTTATGATCAAAGACCTTCTCCAAATCCAAAAACAATAGATTAATATACTCCCATGATCCCTTAAAGCCATGCAAGGATAAAGAGCTGATCCACTATTCCATGGCCTGAGTGGAAACCTTCATTGTTCCTCTAGACCTTGACATGATGAAGGGGAATGTGTATTTTCGTGAAGCTCAGGGCATTGTCAGCAGGAGCTTAATGTTCCCTAAAGACCCACCATGCAAGGTCCAAAAAAGACAGTGTAGCTTGCCCAGATTAGGACTAAAAGGACTTATGCATGGATCCAGCCTTGGGGTGGTGTCTGCAGACAAGCACTTCTTGAACGGGCCACCTTAACACAGTCAGGCTCAGCTGGAAATGGTGACAGTGAACTCACCACCACCAAGATGAAGGTGGGGTTCAAGTGCAATCCCAATCAGATGGCAGGCATGTGAAGGCCAATCTTGGACAACAAATGCAATTGCTGCTGAATCTAATTTTTTTTTTTTTTTTTACTGCTGCATCACTAACCTTGAATGTGGTGCAAGCCCAGATGGAGAAAGCCTCTTCCTGCCCATTTAGCTCATCTCCTTCTCCTATGGAAGTCACTCATTTTGCTCCCAACTCTGCAAGCTTATCATCCACAGCATGGGCAAAAGCACAAAACTGTGGATACATGCGAGAGCCAAGGCCAAAAACACAGTACCTGTGTGATTAAAGAGGTTAGTCAGTTTTCCTGGTCTTAAACAAGTCAGCAGTTACTGTTTGTTATACTGACCCTTTTTTCATATATACTTAACATTAACCTGATGTTGTTTTGCAGCTTTTTTACACTTACAAGCTGCTTCATGAAACTCTAAGAAAGGAAGATAATGAATGTTAAGTTAATGCTATTTTACATTTATCAGATTTTATTAGCACCTGTTTCCTTGGAGAAACAATCACAAATCATTGTGAAAAGTGTTGAATATAATATATTGACACATACCTCTCCATTACCTGGAGCATTTCCATTGCCAAATGTGCTGGTTACCACCATCATAAGACGCTCTTCAAGATCTTCAAAATTATAGTTGTCCATGCAAAGTAGCTGTATCAGGAATAGTTATTCAGTTGAATCTAACAGAGAAGGATTAACTAAAAGTCTTTTTAGTATTAAGTTAAATATCTAAAAATAAAAACTGGTCACTGACATTTTTAAAAGACTGATAAGAGTAAGTGGTTTTCTTACCCTGGGACTGAAGGCACAACTGAGCATTGAATTGAGCTTCTTAGCAAAGGTCTGAGATTTGCCTGTTTCCGTAGCAAAGATAATAGTGCAAGGCACTGTCTTCACTAAAGCTGATTTCATGAGTGTTTGGGAGAAGACCACTGCCCTGGAGAATCAGAATTCATGCACTTGGTTAGCATCTAATTCTTCCCTAACATTCCATATAAAACATAAAATGTGATGTACAAGAAGCACTGAAATTAGCATAACTTCAAGAAGTAGAGCACTGCAATGCTGTCTTACTTTGTTAGTGCTTTAAAACTCATTCTTTTTTTCTGTCTCCTTAGTTCTTTTGTCTCATCTTTTCAGACATGTGTTAACCAGGGATCAAGCTTGAAACAACAGCAAAAGCAAGTTAGAACAAGAAGAATACCTTATGGGTCAACCTCTTTTCTTCCTCAAATTAGGGTGCAACTGTAGACTTGAACCTTTTATAGAGCCATGATCTTCAATATTTCAATTACTCTGTCACTCATTAAACAAACAAAAAAAAGCAAAGACATGTTTCATTTATTGACTGCTCTGGTGCAAGAGGTGCAAAGTGAATGCTACCTGGTAGTAAAATAATGGGGAGAGAATATAGTTGATCATCTCCTGGTGGAACACAGGGGTCAGAGAGCCAGACATGGGTGGCACCAGCCAAACCCAGTCAGCAGGACAGCCACCACGCACACGAAATTCAGTCTCCATGTGCTTCATGAAGGACTCCGCAGCAGAGTGGTGGTCTGTGATGGTCACCTTATTTTTCTGAATTACAAGGCAATTACACACTCAAAAACCTCCAACATATAAAAGAAACTTTTTAATCTGTTAATTACAATGTTTATTTTATATACTGCATTTAATATTGCATATATATATATATATATATATATATATATATATATATATATATATAAAGTATATATATAATATAATATACATACAGTGAGGTCCGGAAGT
>CM075016.1:21102219-21134067 GCA_037576675.1 Pangasius sanitwongsei | reverse complement strand
TGGAGAAACGTTGTTTCGTTTCACTACGTACTTGTATATGGCTGAAATGACAATAAACTCCACTTGACTTGACTTGAAATGACATAAAATCATACAGGTCAAGAGCTAATCGCAAAAGTTAATGCTCAGATCAAATGTTATCTCAGTGACTTGGTTGTTGGTGCCATATGGTTTGAGCATTTCAGAAATTGCTGATCACCTGGGATTTTCACATGCAGTCTCCAGAGTTAATGTATGTGCATGCCTGACTCATACGTGCACTGCGTTGACTGTGTGAGACCAGTGCTGACACACATGCTGGGAGATCTGAATCTTGTCTTAGGACTGAATATGGACAAGAAGGCCAGAAAGCAGTCTGAATTGCACTCTTGACAAACGAATGACATTGCAGACATGGCACAGCTGAAATGAGTGAAAAATCTGTGAAATCAGAGCAGAAACAATGTATCCCAGAGACTATAATCCCCTAATACTTCAGTAGCCAGTCATTCTTCTCTTCCCTTGTGTGTGACTTCCGTGAAAAGAGTTGGGGAGTTGCTCTGATGATACAGAGTCTTGAGTTACACCATAGCCAAATCAAAGAGTTTTAGAAATGACTTTAGACTTATAGTTAGAGGTCGTGGTCTAGATGCTACTGAAAAATTAGGTAAGATTTACTGCCAGAGATTAGCTCAAGTCGATACATGCATATCCCATGCACCCACATATTGTTTATGTGCATTTATTGTAAGAGAAACACACAAATTAATTTAAAAAAAAAGGTGTTGTGACTATATTTTATATATTACATACTGGTCTACAATGTACATCAATCTGTGTTGTTGAATTTAGTGTCCAAAAAAACCTTTCGTTACATCCTCAAAGGAAAGAGACAAAGTCCATTATAAATAATAGGAAAGGCATTACAACCACTAGCTGGATTCAAAACGAGATTGCAAGCTGTGATACCCGTCATGTGATACCGTTATTAAGTACTGACATAGTAGGATGTCCAGAATTTTGTGCATGCCACAATTACCATTTTATTGTTCTTTCTTTCTTTTTTTTTTCTCCAAAGTTAATCAGATATAAAGTAGCTGCATAAATATCTGCTGCAGAGATTGTGTTGACTTCACTTCAAAAATCAATTGTGCCAGGGTGCCCAAATTTTGCAAACTGTGTAGTCTACTTCTTTTGATTATTTAACTACAAAAAAAGCATTTTTCAGGTTGCTAAAATGGTATTCTCGAATTTACACACTTTGACTTTTGAAAATAATGAATAAGAAACCTGTCAGTGGAAAAAGCATGCGCTCATTTTTACGAGTAAAGGCCAATGTAATTACCTGAAAGGGTATAGGGTGTAAGTACAATGTTTTACAGCAAGAATGCAGTGCGTTTCTTTTACAGAAGGTTACACATTCACTTTATCCAGAGCATTACCTCTGATGCAGCCTAACAGGATAAAGTACAGACACTGGCACCACCAGTTAGCAGCAGAAGGACAGAAGGACAGGACCATCTTTAGCGTGGGCTTTGTATTATACAGCAGCTAACAGAAGGCAAGAAGACAGTTAAAAATCTGAAGAACTCAGTGAGAAAACCACAGTGAGAACAGCATAATTGAAAACAGTACATCAACCATATGTAGTATCAACTGAGCATAAAACTGAGTACTACCAGAATGGACTGTTTATCACCTATAACTAGAATGGAAATGACAAAACTGACATCACGTGGTGATGCCATGTGTAACACTGACATTTGCTTAATATTTGATTCTTGACACATAATGACGATTCTTGACACATTTCTACAAGTGAGCCTGATATTACCTACACTATATGGCCAAAAGTTTGTGGACACATGACCATCACACCCATATGTCCGTTGAACATCTTATTCCAGATTTAGTCCCCCGTTGCTGTTATAATAATCTCCACTCTTCTGGGAAGGCTTTCCACTAGAATCTGGAGCGTGGCTGTGGGGATTTGTGTTCGCTGAGCCACAAGAGCATTCGTCAGATCAGGCACTGATGTTGGGTGAGGAGGTCTGGGGTTCAGTCGGTGTTCCAGTTCATCCCAAAGGTGTTCAGTGGGGTTGAGGTCAGGGCTCTGTGCAGGACACTCGAGTTCTTCCACTCCAACCTTCACACACCATGTCTTCATGAGCTCGCTTTGTGCACGGGTGCATTGTCATGCTGGAACAGGTTTGGGCCTCTTAGTTCCAGTGAAGGGAAACTGTAATTCTACAGCATACAAAGATATTTTGTGCAATTGTGTGCTTCCAACTTTGTAGCAACAGTTTGGGGAAGAACCACATACAAGTGTGATGGTCAGGTGTCCACAAACTTTTGGCCATAGACTGTAAAATACTGTGTAATGCAACATGAAGAAGTAGTGTATGAAAGAGTGCGAGCAGAAAAACTGTAAGAAAAACAGACAAATTTGTTTCGTTTTCATAAATGTCAACATTTAATGAGCTTCACCACTGTACTTCAAATCTACACTTTTGAAGAGAGACCGGCCACTTTTTTTGTATTTTTTTATTTTTTTTTTTCAAACACATAATACATCTGGAGTCCTTCCGGTCCCTTCTGATCCCCACCTCTGTTTTCATGCCATCCAAAGCTATCTCCTTATTTTAAGCATATATATCATAAAATGTATGCAAATACCATTACCTCTGAGTAGAAACTTCAAATGTCTTATAAAAATGTTTGACAGCATGAGTAGTACCTTTTTTTTTTCTCTTGAGTTGGCCCAACGCATGTTACAGGTTAGTCTTTTTCTTGAAAACACACTCCATTTAGTCTGGCATGGTTATCTTCAACATGCTATACCTGCTTAAAACTTTTAGCACTGGCATGTATTTGTACTTCAAATTTGAATGCAACATCTTTCAGTAAAGAATGCCAATCATCTCAATCATCATGGGTTGTATCGCATGACAAAAATGATTGGTGTGATCTAACAGTCGGAAAAACACTGAGTTGGGAAAAAATGGAAATATGGAATTTTATACAAGTATAGGATGGGCCCACCTCCAACCAATTGCTATTTTAAGTATTTTTTTTTGTAATTTTTTTTGCACAGGGTTTTCTAGGAATATAAAAGTTGGAAGGGACATTCAAGTTTTTAAATCTCCACATTAAATTAAAAATGTGTGGAGGTAAACAACCAAGTCACTGAGCTCCAGAGGTAGAGACCAACAATGTGAATTCATTATATACATATACACAAACAGTTCAGTGTTTCCTTAAAGAAAAATCAAATAATAATAATAATAATAATAATAATAATAATAATAATAATAAAGGGTTCTACTTCATTAGACTACTCATATCCACAGCTTTGCAGTACACACAAGACAATTAACATAATTGGTTATGTGTCATTTGTTTCCATAATCATACTGTTCTGGATTATGCTTTTATCTACACTTTTTTAGTGCAGGGAAGAAAAAAAAAACTGAAAAAAAGGAAAGAAAAAAAAATATGTACAAATATATGCAAGTCTCAAAAATAAAATCAAATTTCACAGCCCTAAAAAATGTGCAGGCTAATGCGACCTCTATACAGCAGTACTGCTTTGTGTTTGATTCTTCTTTTTTTTTTTTTTTTTTGCTTTTTTATGTACGGCACATCTTTCTTTTCACTGTAGTTTTATTCTCCATTGAAATCTATCAACTACTCACTTATTTACATACCATATTCAGTGGATCATGAGGAAAGCATGCCATAGCACATTTAAGGAAGAAATTAAAAAATAGTCCTCTAAAAAATATATTAAATATTGTTTATTTTCGAGAGATTTTTTTCCTTTCTGAGAGATTATGTTACGGACAGTGTGAAAGAGATGGAGGTGAAACTATGCCTTCCTTCCCTGGGTTCTTCAACAACAACAACAAAAAAAAAATTGAAAAAGAAAATAAAAAGAAAGAAAGGAAAACAACAAAAAAAAAAAACAACTGCAGGGTTGAGGACTGACCCTGACCCTAGCGATCGCCGGTGCGATGCCTCGGGCAGGCGGAAACACATGCTTTGGATTCATACATGCACATTCACTCGCACACTATCTTTAGGAACAAGTTTTTTGGGAATATCTCATGGTTAACATGGAATGGCTGTTGATCGCATCATGTTTATGGAAAAATCATTGCCGTCCTCAGTTCAAGCGTCATAAATAATTAGACATCCATATTCCTTCTATATCAGCTGTTATGTAATTACTGGCGTTACAGTGCTCAGTCATATTTTACGATGGCAGCTGAGTATATGCGGGAGCTCTACTCATGCTTATTTGCGTTAAAAATGAAATGTGTGTAGGTCTCTCGAAACCACTTATTTTGTATTTTACTCCACTGCCTTGTGGTCTCCCCTTTCGTTCATGAACTATATTTACCTCAGCATTTAACCTTGGTCCTATGTTCACACTAGCAAGCGCCAAAGCGACATGCGATCGCTTATTTTCTATGTACGTACACGTCACGAAGCCGAGATTCCCACAACAAACGACATTCGAATTGAGATTTTCTCAATTCTCTGCAAAGGTATGATGCAGTAAAGCAACAAATAAACTGAAACGATCGGCTCAAATGATCCCTCGGACCAGTCCTATGGAGAGTGTGGTCCGATGTTTCTTCAGTTCCCCATTTAAAACTTTAGTTCTTACCTGCAATTGGTTCACATTTACTGTTTGAGATGCAAACATTGACAAACAACTTGTAACAAATATATTAGGAAGAAAAATAAAGCTTGAAAGGAAGTAGCAGAGACTGTTGGAGTCTCTGGTGAGGCTGTGTAACTAGTACAGTCACCCTGCTATCCTAATCTATTCTGATAATAGAAGCTAGTACAAAGCCTAGCATGTAATATGTAAATCAAACAACCAAATTTCACACTGATTAGTGCGTTATTTAATTTGCGTTTAACTAGTCATCTTTATAACATATTTATACTGTTTCCTCATCAGAACTAAAAATGTGACCGTATCAGTCGCTACATGCCCACAAGAAACAAGCCACAAGCGACATGAGAGATTTGTCGCTTGCTAGTGTGACTGCTGGGTGAGAGATTCCACTCTATATTTGCCCCAGAATTGAACCTTGAGGGACGCCACTCTCTATTTTGGCCCGTTTATCCAAGACGCCTCACTATTTGGGCCCAGATTCCTGCTGCTCTTTCATATTTCAGTATGAAACACTGACGGAAACAACAACGCCCACCGTGTACAGCAGTCTTCTAAGCGGCTTTGCTATTAGTATCTCTGCTCTGTAACGCAATCTGATGTACTAAATACTGATTTCTTATGCTGCTTCTGAAAGAGTGTGAGAAAGAGCATAAAATGACACAATACAGCGACCTAAAATAAAATAAAAATAAAACCAAGAACAAGCTAAGAAATAATTCACTAGTATTAAATAAATTAATGAAACAGTGATGAGCTGGAAAATGCGCTAGGAGGCAGGGGTGGGTGTGTGTGTATGTGTGTGTGTGTGTATGTGTGTGAGAGAGAAAAGGAGAGAGAGGTAGAGAGTGCGTTTTTGCCCTCCGTGCTATATGGAGTGATTGCACCCGTTCCCTCTATCAGTGAATAAATAAAGCATGACGTACAGAGCGGATGAATGGCAACAGCCTTCCTTCCATCGCACACACACATTCTAGTCCACAGAGGCCGTCCGTCTTCATCCGGTGGCGTGTGATTGTGTGTTTCGACATGTGTACACACTTCTCTCTCTCTCACTCACACACACACACACACACCCATACACCTACACATGCCACTGTACAGACTACAGAGTAGTGGAAATACTTCTACTGTACGGTACACACGCCCAGCCCGCCCCCTTGCTCTGTATTTATTCACAAAACTTCGTCGACCCGATCAGCAGTGGTTGCTTCTTTACAACTTCATTTAGGTTTAGTTAGTATTACAGTACACACACACGTCAGCCGCTCGGCTAAGTGCTAACTCCAGTGAAATGCTACGCAGGGTTTTTTTTTTTTTTTTTTTTTTTTTTTTTTTGAGGGGCATCAGTAGTCCGGAGGTGTGTGTTCGTGTGTGTTCATGTGTGTGGGGGTGGGCGGCCACCGCCACCGCCTTCATGTCTTCATCATCATCATCATCATGTTCATCAATAATCATTAGCTACTCCCACACCAGAGGAGACGGAGGCATCTCTGAGGGCTGAGCTACTGTCGAGCTGGAAGAACAACACAGATGTATAAAAGAGAAAAAGTGAGTTACATCACGCCTCCATCTAGCGTCTGAAACATGCTTGAAAGTTCTGTCTACATTTCATCACTCGACTTTCATTTCTAAAACATATCTCTGAATTTGAATTATTGTTTCTGGAAGGGGAAAAAAAAACTCTTTAGGGAAAATGACATTAATAAATAATACTGAGTAGATAAAAACAGTTTAAATAGTTTGCATCTTCCTTTCTAAATCTGAAATATTCTCTAATAACTTGTATTTGCCCTGAAAACTGCCTCGATCTTATCCTTTGAAGAGTTTTAAGATCTTCTCAGCTGTAATATCCATTCTTCTTTACACATCAGTTAAAAAAGTACTGGAACGGCAAGGCCAATTCTGTTGTTTTTGCTATACACTGATTACCCTGGGTATACCCTGGGTTTTGCCTGTAAAGACTGCATTTGCTATTAAAAAGGATAAACCAACATGAAGACCAGAAAGCTGTCTATGAGAGAGTGGTCTCTGTTGTTTTTGCTACACACTGAAGACATTTGGGTTTGAGATCCAAAGATGAATATGAGATGACCGATCAGAATTTCAGCTTTCATTTCCTGATATTTACACCCAGATGTGTTAAACAACTTAGAACATGACACCTTTTATTTGAACCCACCCATTTTTCAAGTGATCAAAAATACTGGAACATATGACCAATAGGTGTTTCTTGTTGCCCAGGTATGCCCTGTTAGGCTGATTGTTCAACAATCAATAGCTCTGAATTGTCTACTTTTGGTTCAAGCTCTGGGTTTTGCCTGTAAAGACTACATTTGCTATTAAAAAGGATAAACCAACATGAAGACCAGAGAGCTGTCTATGAGAGAAAAACAAGCCATTTTGAAGCTGAGAAAAGAGGGAAAAATCGATCAGAGCCATTGCCAATACAACAGTCTGGAGTGTCCTGAAAAAGAAAGTAGCCACTGGTGTACCAGCAACCAGACATGGAACAGGTCGGCCAAGGAAAACAACAGCAGTTGATGACAAACCTTGTGAGAGCTGTGAAGACAAATCCAAAAACAACAGTCAGTGACATCAACAACCTCCGCAGGGCAGGGGTGAAGTTATCACAATGCACCGTTCGAAGAAGACTTTGAGAGCAGAAATATAGGGGCCATACCACAAGATGCAAACCACTCATAAGGAGTAAGAATCAGAAAGCCACATTGGAATTCTCAAAGAAACAAATTGAGCCACAAAAGTTCTGGAACCAAGATTAACCTTTGCCAAAGTGAAGGAAAGGCCAAAGTGTGGAGAAAGAAAGGATCTGCTCATGATCCAAAACATACAAGCTCAACAGTCAAGGATGGTGGAGGTAGTGTCATGACTTGGGCTTGCATGGCTGCTTCTGGAAGTGAGTCACTAATCTTTATTAATGATGTAACTCAGGACGGTAGCAACAAAATCAATTCAGAAGTTTACAGAAACATTCTGTCTGCCAGTTTACAGAGAAATACATCCAATGTAATTGGGAGGAACTTCATCATGCAGCAAGATAATGACCCAAAACACACTGCCAACATCAGGGGGGAAAAGTGGAAGGTTTTGGACTGGCCAAGTCAACTTCCAGACCTTAACCCAATTGAGCAGCATTTCACCTATGAAGAGGAGGCTGAAGGGAGATAACCCTCCCAAACAAACACCAACTGAAAGAAGCTACAGTATAAGCCTGGAAAAGCATCACAAAAGATGAATGCAACCGTACGGTGATGTCTGTCGGTCGCTGGCTTGATGCAGATATCACAAGCGAGGGATATGCAACCAAATATTAAGTGTTATTTACGTTAAATTATCTGTTCCAATACTTTTGCTTAGTAAAAAGTGGGTGGTCTGCCACCAATGGTGACGTGTTCTAAGATGTTTAAGGTGTAAATATCAGGAAATGAAACCTGAAATTCGGATCTATCATCTCGTATTCATCTTTTGAACTCAAACCTTCAGTGTGTAGCAGAAACAAAAGAAATGGCCTTGCCGTTTGAATACTTTTGGATAAACATATATCAACCGAATCATTTTAATTTACATGTTTATAGGCTGCAGTGCAAACTGAGCTTTTTGAAACGAAAATCACATAACCAAATCAACACAGGCCGTGAAATACTCAAATACTGACTGAACTCCATGTATACAGAAATAAAACTTATTTCCCATTTTGTGATGTTTCTGTTTTTACCAACACAACTCAACAGAAATTTAAAATCAGTGTGTCTGTCTGTGTATCTAACGTTCCCTCAAATACAGGCACTGTTTAAATGAGAGACAATGGCGCCCTCTTCTGGTAAGAAAAAAGACTGTGGGTCATCGTCTTACCTGATAAAGCTTTTGAAAGCAGCGGACTGGGGATTTATACATAAAGGTACCCGATTCCCCTTCTGCTGCTCCAGGATGAACTGATGAATGATCTCTGTGTGGAGAGGAAAAACAGAAAACAAAATGGGGAGTTTATTAAAAAAAAAAAAAAAAAAAGAAAAAAGTGTGAAAATGTGTACCTATCACTAATATTATTTGTATACCTTTATAAAATTCTTTATATTCTTTATAAAAATAAAAATAAAAACATAACCTCTCTGATGAATAATGGTCCCATTAGTATTAAGTAAAAAGCATTCACATTTATTTTTTAGAAAGAAAGAAAGAAAGACAGAAAGAAGGTGTTCATATTACAGAAAAATATGTACATGCATTTTTAGTTGTATGCATCTCTCAAAGAAAGAAAGAATGAAAAGATTGGTATTATGTAAGAGCATTTGCATTTAAAAAAAAAAAAATTTTGTATATCTTTCAAATTTTGAAACCTCAGGGCATGAAATATACATTTTACTGTCTTCAGTGCCTCAGGATGTAAGCCACATGCAGAACTGACTGATGTCTCACAGATTAAAGACCTGAACTGCCCTGACAGCCCCTCTCCTCTCCTCTCCTCTCCTAACATGGCTACATGGCCTAATGTGCTTTCAGTCTCCAGGCGGCTGACGTCCACCCTCGCTAATCCTCCAGCAGTAACACAGTACATGCAGGACATGACGAAGAGGAAGGAGGAGGAAGGGCAGGGCTATTTTGGGCCAGTCGCAGGGTAAGCCTGCTTTTAAGCCTGCAGGCCGTCTCTGACAGCAGCTCAGAGTGAAAGGCCACCGCTGATGGAAGGGCCTCAGAGAAAAGGGGGAAAACGAGAGGAGGAAAAAAAACAAAAAAAACAAACGGCAGCAGTGGGAGGGCGAGCAGCACTGCGGGAGGCCTGATTACCACACAACGGCATGATGGGTACCTACTCCCAGACCTGATCCAATCCAGTTAGACAGAAAAGAAAGAAAGAAAGAAAGAAAGAAAGAAAGAAAAAGAACAAAAGGTGGACATGACAGAGCAGAGCAAGTCAGAAATTAAGAAAAACAAACAAACAGAAATAAAAAAAAAGAAAGAAAGAAAAGGGTGGACAAAGACAGTAAGAAAAAGAGCAAGCTGGAAAGTAAAGAAAAAACAAAGAAAGAAAGAAAGAAAGAAAGAAAGAAAGAAAGACTACCTTTGACCTGCCGCACAGATGTTAGATTTTTCTCGAAGCCATCATCGAACTTGGGGTTGGTGACGGGCTCGAAGTCGCTGGTGTAAACTCGGCCAGACGATGTGGTGTAGCAGCATTTACACATGCAGGTGTGGTAGCGCAGGCGCCCTTCATCCAGGTACGGATGAGCCAGAGCATCTTTAGCTGAGATCCTCTTTGACTGGAGAGAGAAACCGTTTTTGGACATGGATAGATCACAAAAACACATTCTTGAATTATCTTTTTTTCTTTTTTTTTTTTAAGTGAAAGGTTCTCTGTTCCAATGATACCAAAAACCTAATACTTATCACCATAAGAACACCATCCCCACTGTGAAGCTCAGTGGTGGTAGCATGCTTTGGGAGATGCTTTTCATTAGCAGGGAATAGAAAAGTGATCATGGTTGAGAGAAAGACAGATGGAGCCAATTACAAGACAATTACTAGAAGAAAACCTGTTTCCGTCCGCAAAAGATTTGCAGACTGAGGCAGAGTTTCACCTTCCAACAGGACACCGAGCCTAAGCATGCTACCAAAGCTACACTGGAGTGGTTCAAATCCAAGCACCCGAACCTGAACAGTCGTAGTCAAGAACTCAGAACTCAACCTAATTTAGAATCTGTGGCAAGACTTGAAAATTGCTGTTCATCATCCAATCTCATGTTGAAATTTTGCCAAGAAGAATGGACAGAAATATCAGGTTCCAGATGTGTAAAGCTGACAGAGACCCAGGAGACTTGCAGCTGTAATTGCAGCCAAAGGCGGGTCTACCAAGTATTAAGCCAAGAGGGTGAATCCTTACGCAAACCAACAAATGACTGCTTTTTTGTTTAATTTGTGTCAAAATAAAAATACGTTGCACTTTCAAATGTTAGACATATTGTGTAAATCCAAAGATAAAAATATCAAGTCCATTTCAATTTCATGTTGTAACACAACAACATCTGGAAAATTCCCTGTGCTGTAAATGCAGATCTGAAATATTCTTAATTTCTCTAAATTAGTTTTTCAGAAGGTATGTTTGTCTTCTGAGCTTTAGATAAGCAAATGAACAACCGGGGGAAAAATAAATCTACTTTAGGAAGCTATGAAGTCTTAACTATATAAAGAACCTTTTTTTTTTTCTTAGAGTGTGTTAAAAACACATCATATATATGGGACAATTTTTAACCAGCAGTCAAGGAGGCCTATAAATATGATAATCCTGTCATTATAGCAAGACAACACAGGTATACAAATATGACAATTGTGAAATGACAATTGGACATAATCACGTCTCCGAAAAGCTTGTTTCCTGATATATATGACAATGTGTCATTGTCTTATACACATCAATTTCCTTCATAAACCGTGTTTTTTTTTTTTTAAACCAAATCAGGTTTTATCTATATTCAGAACCAAAAATCTCTGTTTCTAGATGTTCTTCCTGCCTTCATGAAATTTGACATGTTCATTCCTATCCCTAATTAGAAGAATATTAAAAAGAAATTTCTCAAAATGTTGAATACTGTCAGATTTATATTTGGTTTTATACGGAAAAATGAGAAGAACTGTATAATTATGGTTTCTGGCTTAGGCAATAGTCTTTTTGTTCACACTGAAATAAACATTGTAATTAAATTTCTGCATATTTAATTAAATTGTCACATTTGCATAAAAATGTACATAAAAAAGGTTCTAATACAAAAAATACCTGCAAGAATACCAGCAATCAACTGGCAAAGATTGACTATGATATCTATTTGATATGTTTTACAATATTACCCTATTTAACTGTAATGTCTTGCCTTAAAACCAACAACCAAACAGACAAATAAATAAAAAATAGTTGTATGTTACAGATTTTCATTACATGGCTGAACTGGAGCACTCACCGGGTCAAAGACCAGCATCCTGCAGAGCAGGTGAACTGCCTCATGGGTCGCCTGACTGGACAGGGTGTAAAGGACAGGAAGTGAGGGCTGTGGAAACAGGAAAATAAGACTTAAGTCCACAAAATGCAAATAAAATCTTCTCTAATGTTATGTCAGAGTCCAGGACTGAAGCTAGATGTCACTGAGTGATAATAACACAGCGCTAAAGGGTTAACTCGAGGTTAATGACAGTAAACAACTATCTTTATGATACCATCACAATCTGTGAACATTATATTCTGCTAAACCTAATATGCACATGAACGCAGCTTTTCCCAATAATTATGAAGCGCTTTGCTGCACCACGCTCTGCAAATTGAGGCCATCATAATTGCTACCAATTACAAGCCTCCCATTATCAGCACTAAAGAAGCTCCTTCAGCTGTCGCTGCAAAAATTATTTATGACAAAACATACAGTGAGCGTTCAAGGAAGTTCTTTCTGCCAGCAGATGACTATGAATGGGGTTTCGGCACCTGACTGTCTGGACCGTTTCGTTCGTCCTTACAGTCAGCGATGTGTGTGCTGATAGCTGTGGAGGATGTGGGACAGCACAAACAATGAGCGGGGTTATTTTTAACCCTGTCTAATTATCTCCTCCGCCCACCCGACTACCCCAGCGCCTGCTCACCAGCAGCACTGATTGAAAAAGCCCAGTGGTAATCGTTTGTTTTCCCTTACTAGATTTTTTTTTTTTTCCTTGGGTTTACAGAACAGATGCGAGCGCTGGCTGGTGATTCATGCTCATCGGGAGAAGTCTGACGAAGTGGAGGGCCTCGGGAGAAAAGTGGAGAGATGAAGCAAAGAGGAGGTGAAAGAATGAGCATTCTACACCGAGACGACACCTTCGGGACCTAGATATAATGGAAAGTATTAAAATAGCGAATGCGCTATTTATTTGTGTGCAACAGGGCAACAGGCCGGGCTGTTAAATGTGTGCGAGTGTTTTTGCGTGCGGTGGCGTGATGGTGTACGCTAGCATTAGATCAGGATTAACCCAAGACGTGGCTTTAGACAGCTGAAGAGGAGGCTGAGGGGCTCTCCGTACCTCGTGACCGAAAAGCTCAATTAATGTAATGATGAGTCAGGAAAGCCGACGCATACCATCATCAGCACGGGCTTTCAGCTCCACTCTGACACATTCCACCCTCACATTACTGACAGAGGGAGTCATCCAGCACAACAGACTGATCTCATCAGCCATGCACTCGACTACAACAAAGTGGTCCTTAACGCAGAATCGCTAACCGTTTAGGCAGCCAAAACTTAAACGCTACTTTGTGCAATTATGCATGTGTCTATTACAGTTTATATGCAAGTCTACATGTCCAATGGTGTGCTGTTACATGAAAATAATCAGCAATGGAGCGGTGTCATGAGTTACTGTTACCAACGAGAAGTTGGCTATTTCCCAATAAAAGCAAGTTTCTCTTATACCGCAACAATTTCTTCACAATTATATATATTTCTATTTAGTAACGAACAGCACATCGTACATTCATGTGTTTCAGGTTGTTGCAAAGAGACCGGAAAAAACCGGAATCAAAGTCTTAATGACTGCTATAAAGCGCTGACGCTGGAGACTCCTTCCATAAATGTTAAATAAACATCTCCTTACGGAAAACTTCGCCATATCAATGATTATTTGTTCTTCTACGTTAATTAATGACACATTTTTTTAATCTGTTAATTATTAGCCTTCGATTATGAAAGGATGAGATTATGTGTCAGAGCTGCTGTTATAGAAAATGAATCAACGCCTCCTGACCAATCAGAATCAAGAATTCATCAGCGCTGTAATACGCACTACGCAGGACAATATCCGGATAGAAATACGCATTGGGGCAGAGATCCCCAGGGAAGCTTGTTATTAATTACCTTTTTTAAAGAATTTATTATACCTTTTTTATTCTTTTGAATAGTTAAAAGCAATAACTAGAAACAATCACTAATTAATGCTTTTTTTTTAATCACTTCCAAACACAAGACTGAGACCAATAAATGAACTATATTACATTGTCTATTAAAGCAAGCTCAGTAAACAAGTCTTCCTACTCATTATCAAAATACTCTGCTAAAATATACATCACAACTGGTTTTCTATATTGCCTAGCATGATTTTTTCTAGAGACAAACCCCATGACAGGAACCCCCATCCAGATTTTAAAAGAGAAAAGAGAAACGTCTGTTTTAAGACAGTTTAGACTCAGAGAGCAAAACTGAGCTTCAATTTCCTGTGTGGTAACGCCCATGTGACCTCCACTTGACCTGCAAAACCCCAGCACGCTTCAGTGACAGGTGCAGGCTGTAGAATTCCACCACCAGCTAGGTAAAGCACACCACACACACACACACACACACGCAAACAAGCCAAGCCATTGATAAGCCAATGTGAATCCTTCAGCACTAGGCGAGGAAGAGAAGCTGAAAGACAGAATTCCTCTTCAGGGGAACGAAGTGTGTTTGTGACAGACGTGTGCAGGTCTCATCTCTTTGTTAGCGCTTCACTAAAAGTGTGTAAGGGTGACATGATCCATATCTGTATCACTTTAATGCTCTAAATATCCGCAGCTAAACCTAAAGTGGGAGTGGCCTAAATCAGAAGGGTTTTTTTTTTCTTTTTGCCATGAAACTACTAGAAAACAACTCAGAGATGATGATAATCTCAGCATGGCTCTGACAGTTCCTCAACCTCAGCTACATCACTCCAGTTTATAGTTCATCACACCTAGAGATGTGTGCACGAGACTTTTTAAAATTTTGCTCAGTAAAAACTCAGTTATTATTTTTGCTTATTATCATGTTTTAGCATGTTCGTTAATGACCGTAAGGATTCATATCTGAGCGCTCGCTCAAGCCCACATGAAAGTAGAAACCTCCTGCTCACGCAGCTATTTTGTTGAGACCTGCAGGTTTCCAGGGATCTGTTCAGAACACATTATACGTTCATCCCTAATAACGTATTTGTGTATTCGGTTACATCGATACTCTGCACTCAGAGAGGAAATGAGAATCAGTGAGCAGCATCTTAAGCCCACTATCCTCATCCACATGTGTGTGTGTGTGTGTGTGCGCGCTGTCAGAGACAACCGAGCTGCCAAAGTGTGAATTGAGTTCGGTTAAACAGGCTGCTCTCTGTGCCTGAGTGTGTGTATGGTGGTGTAACGGAAATCTAGGCTGAAAGGCGGAGATAGAGAGATGGGTATTTGGGCGTTTTTGCAGGCTAGAGTGTCATGCCGAAATTGAGCAGCAGAAGGGGTGTGTTCCCACCACACACACACACCCACACACACACACACCCACACACACAGATCAAAAGCAGTCTAGCTTCCAGTTTCATCTGAAATGGAAGAATTTAGCTGAGATTAGCATGAAAGCAGTGACAGAGTGATAAAGCCCAGAAGGTGATGGAAAGCTCCAGACGCTGTAGGCTTGGCCCGTCAAATTCCTTTCAATTGCATTTTCCTTTTAATTGCTCAAAATATCTAATATTCATCTGAATATCAGTGAGTGTGTAATTTTATACTGCAACAGACAACAGAGTGGACCTCAGCAGTAGCACTACATTATGGCTGCGTGCCAAATGGTGCACTATATACTAGTACTTAGGCATGCAGTATTCAATGTTTCTTGTACATCTTTATTCAAACACTGCAATTTTTTTGCATTAAATGGAAATAACAATACACTTCCCAGTACCTCATTTTTTACGGACTGCTCGTACGCATGTCTGGAAAGATTATGCTGTATTTTACCTTCTGTAAAATGAACAGTAGGAATAACCTCGGGAAATATATATCCTGACTGAGTTAACATGTTGGTAAAGATCGCATTATATCCTGTGAGAAGAGAGGTTTTTCACCTTTTATTCCGTATAAACACACTCCAGGAAGCGCTCACTCTTTCAGCCGAAACCAAAACAAAACCAGGTCTGAGTTTAACACGCAGAAAAATCAATTAGACGTTTAAAAGGACGGGTCAGAGAAGTGATGCTTCCCTAGATTTTAGGTGGGTTACTGAAGACCTAGCACAGGTATTTCTGTGTGTTATGGTCATGTGACCTATAAATGACCAAGCACAACATGTGTGGCCTATACAATAAGTGCTTATAAAATGTGTCAAAACAGTCAGTTTGTGTAGCATGCATGGAATTATTACTCCCATCTCTGTGATTTACACAGAGATCGCTCTTCCCACGCAAACTGTACATAATCATTAAAGATGTCCTCCAGCAACATCACCTGAACATACATCTGGAAATCTTATCTCACTCCAAATAATATTATACATTAAATAACTAAATATAGGGCTCGAATCATTCACATGTGGCTATTGTGAACATTTGAAAAGCACTAGAGAAGTGTTTTTTTTTTTTTTCCTGCTGGCCTGCAGGATCTTATTGCCAGGAAGTTTTGTGTATTTATATGGCATGAACCCTACACTCAGAGTTTCTGAGACTCTAATAATCTAGGAATAATCTAGGAATGATATACTAAATGACACAGGAATAAGCAGCATGTTTTGTTTTCTGCTGACAGTCTAATTTCCAGTACAGTTGGAAATCTTCTGTATGTCCTGAATGACTAACCTGGCCATATTGCACTGTGCTAACGCGGCTAGTTACACCGAAGCACTGCTGTGGGTTGAGGAAAAGGTCATGCAGCCATCTGTGCCTTATAGCTGTGAAAAACATGAAAGGATGAGGCCACACACACCGGGTCCACCTGGGAGGCCACATCTGCCCAAGTTCTAAACACGGATACCCAACACTCCCCCGATTTCCATACCTATTGGAGTTGGACAGTCGACCCTCTGACCATCAGCCCACCTTCTGCTGTAGAACGAAGGATGCTGTGCGAGTGTGTGTGTGTGTGGGTGGAAATCTGATCACGTTGCCGCCTTTTCGAGAAAAACAACAAGGCCTCACGCATACATCTGTCTCTGGATAACTTACCAGCTTTTCCACACACAAAAACCAGGTGGTGCAGTAGATAAGGTGGATCAGGGGATTCATCCTTGCTCTCTTTTCTATCTGTGCAGCAGTTCACGAGAGGCTATAAAGCCTAAAAGCCCTCTTCCTCTCTCTCTCTCTCAACTGATCCTATGAGCTCTGCAAAATTAATAGCTTGTAACAAGGTCCCCAGTGGACTGAGATGTACCAGTCCCCGTTTTCATTTCCTCACTCTTTCTCTTCATATCCTCCTCTCAGTTCAATTCAATTTTATTTGTATGACACTATTAACAATAGACATAAACAAAGCAGCTTCACAGAAATCTGGATGTAGATTTAGATCCCTAATAAGCAATCCAGAGGCAACTGCGGTCTCCCTGAGACAACCTGAGGAAGGAACCTCAAGAGGATCCGGACTCCAGAGGGAACCTATCCTCTATTCCTACTTCTACACTTCCACTCTTCTTGTGTCGATTCTCCAGTCACGTGACTGAGGCTTTCAAGGCCAAAATGACCAAAGAGACGCCTCTCCAAATGCCTGGCTCATCTCGAGGCCCTTTTCTTTTCTTTCTCTCACCAATCTTGTTGATGGATGTCTCGAAGAGAAGGAGCAGACATTCTTCATGATCAATAAGGTTCCCGCTGAAGAGAGACTCTTAACACCGTCTTGTTCTTCTACACTCTGTCACATAACCAGGATTGTCAACACAAATCACAAAGAAAAATACACCGCTCCTTGAAACCTGTCAGCATTTTCAATTTCCTTTTAATGGATAGATTTCAGAATAGACAGCCTCTCTACTTTGGTATTTTTGGGGGCTAATAAAAAAAAAAACATAAGAATAAGAATAAATTACAAACTAAGTTTGCTACAGAATTTGACAGGATAAGTATTTACTCAATGGTGATGTTCATACATTCAGATGACACCTATATAATCCACAGGAGAAATAATCCTACCTAAACATTTATAAAGTCTTATTCAACAGACTAGTGTCATGCTGACACTCTGAGAGCTCACTTGCATTAGAACATTATGACAACTGAATCACGAGGTATATACAGCCGTATATAAAGTTGTTGACCGAAGTCCAAAAGTTACGTCAATATTTATATGGGAAAAGTTATGCATATTCAGAGACGCGTTACGCACCTGCTTAAGTCTAATTCTTATTAATAAGTCTAGTCTTATTCAAATCACCTGCATGTAGTTCTTGAAGTAGAAGCGTCTGAGACAGAGTTTTGCAGTAGATTGCAAAGTCTACACAACCACAATCCAGACCACCACCTTTAAACACAGCACTTGCCTTTAAAAATGAAAAAAATCAGGGAAAGAAAATGCACAGCGAAGGAGATATGAAAGAAACTTAAACTGCCTATGTAGAACCCTACAACAGAGAATTGTTTTTTTATGGATAAATTCGTAAATTCACTTAAATTGAACTTTAAGCATAGTAGATGAGTGCTCAGTCAGTTTATCCTTCACACTATTGGCACCTTTTCTTTTCAGGAGAATACACTGAATCAACAAAAATATTAGCATTATTTTATTAATTTGACAACTCAAAATAGTGAATTAAAAGCACAAAAAGTAGCCTACAACTGCATACACAATACGATTTCATAACCTCAGGTTAGTATCTTGTGGCTGAATCATGTGCTATATTTTATAAGCTGACAAATAATGAGTGTGGAAGCCATATTGTTAAATTAAACCAAACTTTGCAGTGATTAATGTGACAGTTACAACTAGGACTATTCATCCAGCAATATACTGATTCCAACTAGATGTTTATTTCAATTCTAGCCATCTCCTCATTCGTCTGTCTTCACATTCGTTTTTTTTTTTTTTACATTTACTTCATAAATTGTCTTTTATGTTACATTAAACCTTTAAGAAAAGGTTTCAGGTAGCACGTCCTTGCTACCTTGACCCAGTATTCATCCAAAGCATCCTTAAGGAATTTTATAAATGTCTAATTTACACCTCATAGCTGATTAGCAACAAGCAGTACAAGTGCTGGAGTTCCTGTCATCACCTTATTACCACAGTGACATCCAATAACCTCATTATTCCAAGTGTGTGTGGGTGGAGTTTGCCCCCTCCCTACCGCCCCACCCACTAGAACAACGCCTGTAAATAGAGCAGCAGTCGATAGATGTGATTAAAACATCCTGTACTGAGGCCTGCCAAGCTCACACAGGCCAGAGAGAGAGAGTGTCGAATGACAAGGTCAGCCAAATGTCAGTGTGTGTGTGTGGTTGCATGAAAAAAAAAGGGTGAGGTAAAAGGGCCTAGTCTTGCTCAGATGACAATCACCAGTTTAGCAAACGGATAAGATTTATGCACAGGCATTTGTGTGTGTGTGTGTGAGTGTGTGTGTGAGAGAGAGAGAGAGAGAGATAGGTATGCTGCTGGACCAGTGGCCATGCGGTGGGTCGATGTAAGACAGGAAGTGGAGGGCCGTAGTGCTTGCTCTGCAGTTACTGTTCTTCCGTATCGCTTTCTCTGTGCGGGCTGCTGAGGACTGCAGAGCCAACACCCAGCACTAAACACATACACACACAAACACACACACACACACACACACACACACACACTCAAATACACACTACACCAGACACCATACATTCAATGACATTAAAACCATAAAGTAAATAGAAAGCACCCCCAGTGTTGCACAATAATGGCTAAAATAACCACAATCAGTTTCCTCAATATTAAAATCAAAATATGAACATAATCATCCAGCCGATTTAACAGCTAAGTAGCCCTTCCTTCTCACACTAGCTTTCTTCCTTCACACATATAAATCTCCAACCACAGCAAGTCAGCTCCTCACGCACACTGAACATCTTTCAAATGATAAATATACACACAATTACACTCCAAATATGAAAGTGAAGAAAGAACCCAACGCAGCGTGAAACTTAATACACAGTTAAAGCATACTACAGTTAACACACCATAATCAATCATCTCACTTTACCAAGAAAAAAATGACGTTCACGATTTTTAAATATGATTACATGTGCCATTATTTCAGCATAAAATTTCCCCAGAATGTCTCCATAAAAGCAGCGGGTTTGAATCTTCCTCAGTATCCAAGAATAAACTGAGAGACCAATGGAGAGAGTAACTACAACTTCACTCATAAAATAATAACAATAAAGATACTACTACTACGACTACTAATAATACAGTGGCAAGCCGTGATTGCCGGGGTCCAAGCACTAGTAATTAAGCACTAGTAAGCTCAACAGTGCAATTACGGCACCACCTACTTACTGATCTAATTCCACCAGAGTCCACGAGTCTCAGCACACTGTTTCCAGACTTCAAGTCAAGTTTGATCATCAATCCTTAATTTCTGCTAGGGGCATTCACAATAGATATCAATCCAAATGCCCTTCACAATGTATAAAAGCATCACTTAATAGAATAGTTCTCCATGCTTTAGAGTTGCAATGTCTTTTGACACCATTATTATACAACTGCAGAGAAAGAAGAAGAAGAAGAAGAAGAAGAAAATTAGTAGAAAAAGAAGAAACAGAAGGACAAAAAAGGAAATGAAACGAAGGAGAGGAAGAAGACGAAGACGAAGAAGAGGGGGAGAGGAGGAAGAAGAAGAAAATTAGTAGAAAAAGAAGAAACAGAAGGACAAAAAGGAAAAGGAATGATGATGATGATGATGATGATGATGATGAAGAAGAAGAAGGAGAGGAAGACTACCGATAAGAAGAAAACAAACAGGACGAATAAGATGAAAATGAGATGAACAACATTATGAAGACAATATTAGAAGAAAAGATGAAGAAGATGACAAAAAGAGGCTAAAGAAGTAAGTGAAGGACAGGAAGAAGAAAGGGAATGGAGAAGAAGAAGACAAATATTATTAAAAACAAGAGACTTCTCAATGGCATGCCTGTGAATAAAACGAAATGGCCGGTCGAGCCCTCCAAATGCTGTGGCTGTTCTCGTATCTGCATGCTTTCACTAGCTACACTATTTTCCACATCTGCCAAGCCACGTACAATCCCCATGCTCCCAGTCGCACTGTGCAAACAGAGAGTTCAGGAACCCGCATAGAGCAGAGCAGAGCAGAGCAGAGCAGAGCTCAAGACCACCACAGGCGCAAGAGAACAGCGCACAGCTCAGCGCAGGGAAGAACACACAGGGAGAAAAGGACCAGGCGCTGAGACCCACCCACACCCCGCAGACATGGCTCAGGTTCAGACGACCAAGGCCTGGAAAATCTGCTGCATGCCAGAGGAAAGAAAATGGAGCAAGAGTGACAGAGCACAGGACAGAAAATGCTGAGTTCAGCTAAGAAAACAGAGCCAGAGTCATCACATGAGTGGTGAAAGAGGTGCTGTCACTCAAAAGGAAGTGCCGGTCACCAAAGCAGTGATGCACAAACCCGGAGATTTCTTTATGATCAGACTTTCCGGGACCAAATACATAAAATTATATATATATAACATAATATACTAAATAAAAGACATAATATAATAAAAGACATTTTCTAAATCTAGAATTATGAGTAACATATCAGAGATTTGAGCAGATATCAAGAATGAGAAATGTGATATGGACAAAAGCTACACGCTGCTTATTATGATATTAAAAATCTACTGGCTAATGTGTAATGGAATTCTGTCTCACCCAAAATCTTTCCCAGACCCAATCCTTCAAAAATGTGCTTCAAATGACATTGCTGGAATTTATAATCACATTTTCAAGTAATATTGTAAAATTGTACGTAGATTTTGTATTTTAAAAAAAAAATGTTTGAGAGGCGGGGCCTAGGAGGCAAAGTAATAACAACCCGTGATGTGAAAAACAATCCAGTCGTCCAAGATGGCAGCCCCAATAACATTACAGTGTTTGACAACATGATGAAGTTTAGTTTGTTGTGTCCTAAACCAAACGGGTTGCCTCTGGCAGGAGGTTATTACTGAGCCAAAGACGGATCTTATAACAAAATAATGAAACAAACATGCATCCAGTTAGAGAGTTAGAGAGAAAATGGTGTATAGTTTTAGTTATCAAACTAATTCTTCAGAAAATTTGATCATTATAATTTGTCGGATCAGGCGAAAGATCGTGTCATTCTTTAAAACCCGTGTTTAGCTTCGGAAGTTGGTCAGGTTTCTCATAATAAAAACAACACTTACGGTTATTGGACTCATCTACATACTTCTACATGGTTCTCTGACAGCACTGTATCAGTGTCACTGCTGCGAAGACCAATGTTCTGAGAAAACAGTGTATTGCACTGCGTTCATTACTCTTACTTGGAAATTCATATTTCCTACCATAAAAGCGTTCACATGATCTCAACTGTTTAAAGTTGGAAACAAAGAAAATGGAAAATTGTTTGGCTTCTGTGTGGATGAACTGCTTTCATTAGCCTTTAATACATTTTAAAAGTGGACAGAGGGTGCAGGCTATGGCAAGTCACCATTAATACATTAATACAAATTAATGCATAAAGTGAATTAACCTTGAAACGATTCAATCACTGTACGGCATTTATGGATCCTAAAGCTTACCATAGACTAATAGAAAGTCTAATGTCTTAAAAAAAAAACAAAAAAAACTCTAACATAAATAATACTATGTCTTTGTCTTTCTTACTTACTTAGGCCATGTTTAAAAGACCATCACAGAATTCCACGTTCTTGAAAAATTTTCTAAGTGCGAAATTACAAGTTCAAACAAAAAACATTCCAGTTCCTGATTACGCTGAGAACATGCTACATGACTTTCCAAATGTTTTTTTTTTTATGAAGAGAAGCACATGGGCTGTTTATTATTTGACTGTCAATGTACGGAAATAAGAATAGAGAAACGGAGAAAGAAGAGAAAACGAGAAGGAAATCTTGGATGGGGAGGCATGGGTAGCATATACTGAAAAGAAACACAGCTATTTTTATACTGTGCGCTGACAGGAATCAAATTATGTATATTTTTGCTTTTACTAACAACCATTTGGGTATGACAATGACAAGCAAGTTCTTACGGAAGCATTATTATTGTGCTTACATTTTACTTTCACTCTCCCACACAAATAGACAGATGGGTTCAGGGACCTGCGGTGCATGAGAGCAGATAAATCTGATATCCTCTCGGATTCTCACAGCTGTTTCTCATTGCTGTACTTGCAACTAGTCGCAGAGGGTTTCAGGCTACGCGATTCATCACTGAGAAAATCAAACATGCTTGAAAATATCAGTGCCTCAGCGATCGCTTACAGACGGAGAAAATCGTACCGCTGAACAATGCACACTACACGAGCGGTTGGCACGGAGGAGTCACCGAACGGGAGGGTGGAGTCACCAAGTGGCAAAATTTGTCGGTGACTGGGAAATCAGGGCTAAAATCGTGGCGTGCAGTGTCAATTCACGAATCCATCATTAGACATACCTGTTTATGTGGTCCCCTCAGTATATGAGCTCTGGCTCCCTCACATGCCGTCCGCATGGCCTCCAGAGACGGCGTCCCCAACAGGTCAGTGATCAAATCCAACTGACAGAGAGAAGTGAGAGAAAGTGAGAATGACACAAAAGAATAACTAAACATGCACCATTACTTCAACACAAAAAGAAAAGCATCAGGCGGTGAAGAGAAAGTAACTTGGAGAAGTTTTTCACGCTCAAATACTACTACTACTAATATAGCAGCGATCATAGGGGTCCAAGCACTGGTAATTAGGTTCAACTGTGCAAATACAGAACATCTTACTGTTCCAGTTCCAGCAAGTCTTCACTAAACAGAGCGTACTCAACTTTTTCCGATGAGCTTAAAAGATATCAGTCAAAATGCGTAAAATGCCAGTACAATGTAGAAACATATTATTTAGGACAGCTTCTCACGCCATAGAGTCGTTCGTGTCTTTTGACAACATCGTTATCAATCTAGTTTTAAGTATTATGAGTTACTGCTCTTTAATTTATGCATCGATTTATTCACATGGTGCACAATCACAATCTCGAGTAAATCAAATCCCCTCCTGGAGAGAGTTGTATAAGATTTAAAGGGGGGTTTGGGGGGGGGGGGGGGGTGTTGATGTGCTATGTGTGCACATTCCAGTCTGGGTGGATGGCCAGCTGTACACACTTCTCCATCTACAACAAGCACACATACACACACACACACACACGAACGCACGTACTCACACACACTCACACACAGAGGAACAGCTGGAGCTGAGATATTAATAGAACACGTGCCTTCTCTTCTTCTGCAGACAATAAATACAACAAAGACCATTTTCTTTACTTCAGGAACTGCTGCTTCTTCTGACCAATCAGAATCACACAACTAATACCGCATACTGCACGTGGCATGTGGATAGATATAATCACTCACAACAAGCTCGGCTAGAAGACACAAACTTCACCTAAAATCCTGGAGCTGTATTAAATAAGGAATTAAACACTTTGTGTCATGCTGTTACAGGAAAATAATCACTCACGGGATGGAGAGATGAAGTGGAGTTACTGTTATCAGGAACCGGTCAATTATTTTCCTATAACAGCACATCTCCAAGTGTTTCATTCCTCTTATGCTACATCAATTTACAAACAATTACAATGTTTTATTAATCAAAGAACGACATCATATTTTTTATCTGCTTATAGTTACTCCCCCTACATTCACCGTTATGGAACATCTGCAAAAAGACACTAGTTCCTGATATCACTTACGCTATAGCAGCTATAAACAGTCATTCCCTCAGCCGCCTCTCTTTTTGTCTCTACAGCTCATAATCTCTTCCTCCTTTTTTTCATTTGTTTTACAAATTATCATTATGGAACTCTAACTATGAAGATGGATTTTCTGTGCTACTATTTTGAGATCTTACTGGGAGTCGCATTGAAAATAGCCACATTTAACTTTAATCTTTTCGTTATCCTGATACACAGCAGTAGCTCAAGAATTCAGCAATAAAACCGCGCAAATTACAAGCTAGCGATTTGTCTCAAATTACATACTTATGCACTATTTTACACTGTTCCTGAGTACTAACACTAACCGGCTTTCCTATTACAGTTAGTGTTTGACTTTTAAACACCTCGCATGTAGCCTTCAAACCTACTGAAAGGTTTGTTTTTGTGTACCAGGCTGCTGGATTTCCTAAATTAGTAAATACTGTTCAAGTATTTATGCATGAATGCGCTTAACATATTACAGTTTGACGTGGAAACCTGACGGACAGGGATGTTTAGGCTCTGACGTGCCATCTAGTGAATGCCACATTCAATCCTCCAAATATACTTAAGATACGCAGGCGTGTGTGTGAACAACGTCGATGGCATTGCCGTCACTTCTGCACGCGCACGCGAAGTCATGCATCATGCATCTGCTTCGCCTCGGGCTGTATCACACCAGGTGTGAACAAGTTTCCTATAACAACACACCGCAGCATGTTTTATTCCTTATGTATCGTTCAAAGCTGGATGTGACAGCGGAAAGAGATGCGCCCTTTCAAAAAACACCTCCTGACTTTTTAAAAAGGTGTGTCAAGAAATGAAAGTTCAACCTTCCCTCTAGACTGGTAAGGCAGTGCGAGGAAAACTTCTTTGAGCTTTAGTCATTTATGTTATACCTTTGCTCTGAAATAGTCCTAAATAATAAATATGGAATTTTAAAAAATGTACTGTGGTCAAGGCTTGGAGTAAAAAAAAAAAATTCATAATATCGACTTGCGGTCGTTTGCCCAAAAAGGTCGGGAACTCCTGGTTTAAGGCAATATGGTAAAAATATGGTAAAATGCAGTGTGTCATGTTACGGAGAAACCACAAGGCGTAAACTCCTCGGCCCTGAAGGTGTAGGAAAACTTAAAAGTTACAGCTTTACCTCTGAGTGTTACAAAGTGCTGACACTGGAGACTCCTTCCATAGCTGTTGAATAAATATTTTTTTTAACAGACAACGTCACCATATCAATGATTATGCAAGTTTTTCTTTCGTAAATAACAACACATTCAACAACAAATCCGTTTATTATTATTAGGCTTAGATTATGTGGATCATCCATCATGTAAGTCCTTATGTAAGTTGTTGCTATAGAATCTACAGCTCATTAATACAAACCTGTGATTAGCAGCTGCACTACTGTCAGAGCAGCTGTTATAGAAAATGAACAGTGCTTTAGTATAAGCTGTGATATTTGCCATTTCGCAATATAAATAAATGTAGTGCCATTACATTAGCTTAGCTTAGCTGTAACATCAGGCTACCTGTTACACTTGATAATATTTAAGATAAAGGTTAGGACGAGTTATTGCATTACAGTGTGTATGTGATTTTAATGAGTTAGGGTGTGTCTATCTAGGATTGTTCTGTAACAGACTATTCTGTTCCAAATGAAATCCTAACAGAATGTGTTAGCCGTGACCTGCTAGAGAAAAACAAAACCTCTTCCTCGTCTTGTGGATTTTTTTTTATCCTAGTACATTCCATTAAGTAGACTGTAAAGTCTGAAGTATTGCTGTGTGACTTTAGTGCTTGTTCAGCAGAGATCCTGGCCTCCAGCCCATAAATCAAGCTCCATGGCCGTTAGGAGCACACAGCCTTGAGCTCGGCCCTGCTGCGTTCAGACTCCTGCTCTCTTCATTTCTCACCTTTTAGAGTGTTTGTGTACGATGTGCCAAAATGCACAACAGGAGGGCACAGTTTGACCTGTTTCTGACCGCCACTTTAGGTCTAATTTTAAATAAAAAAGCTCTGCTAAATTACTGATAGAGATGAGCACCATGAATCCTGGTTTCAGACAGGAATCCCAGAGCTAATTTTCAGCCAATTATGCTATATTCATGTCCAGAAGGCAAGACGAATTTGTACACAAAAGGTCATTTAGGTCCTCCCTGAAGGCTGCGATGCATCACTGACGGCAAACCCAGTATGGATATAGAAGGTCATATTGTGCAACACGCGAGACATAAGATTAAAAAAGTACGTCAACTTAGAGGAATTAAAAAGAAGCAACATGGAACAGTCCAGACTGCAATTTATACGATTCATTTTAACTGGTTAAATACGAAGACCATCCTCACATGGTATGAACATGTATTACTGATCATACTCTCTCTCTCTCACTCTCACTCACTCTCTCTCTCTCACACACTCTTTCTTGAATAGATCTGCTCCGGCACTAAGGGTGTACCTGCTGGATGGGGCTCTGGGCCTGGAAGAGGATGCGTCGGCCCAGCAGCTCGGCGAAGATGCAGCCCACGGACCAGATGTCGATGGCGTTGGAGTAATGGCGGCTTCCCATGAGGATCTCGGGAGCGCGGTAGTACTGCGTCACCACTTCCTGCGTCATGTGACGCGACTCGTCAGGCTCCTCCACCCGAGCAAGACCGAAGTCACAGATCTGTGGCGAAAAAAAGTATTTATAGCATCACATTATAGGTGGTGTATTTTCCTTTTTTTTTTTATTTAGCAAGCCAGAGGTGACAGCGAGGAAAGAAAAAAAAAAAAAAAAACACTCCCTGAGGTGACATGAGGAGAAAAGTGAGAGGAAGCAGCAGAGACAGGGACTGAGCAAGAAAACGATATGAGACATGAAATGAAATGAATTTTTTCGCCACCAGAAATTTCACCTGAAAATGGCCAAACTGGAAAAGTTCATTTTTTTAACCATTAGTAAAACTGCAAACTCAATGTTCTGCCTAATAACCTTTGTACTTAAAAGCATAAAATCCTTGTCAATATTCATTAAATACATAATAAATTTATATTTTATACGTTTTTTTTAATTGGTTTGACTCATGTCCTAAAGCATTTTTTAATCATGCATTAATTAATGAATGCTTTTAATTAATGCTTTCCAGTTTTCACATTAATTATTACAGTTCAAGCGCAATAAAAGTAAAAGCGCTTGGCTTTCTGTTTCCGTCCAGCTGCTATAACACAAGTGACAACAGGAATTTGTTTAAGAAAGTGTGACATGCTGTTTCTTTAATACATAGGAAAATGCATCTGTTTTCAAAACGGTGTGGTGTAAGAGGAATAAAACACTTCTGGACGTGCAGTTACAGGAAAACAATCAGCTTTTGGATGAAAATAGTAACTCGGGCTGCATCACACCCCTCCTTCACTGAACTATTTTATGAACGACAGATTATAAATAAAGTCCTAGTTTTACGTAAGTTGTGCTTTGGGTGTTTCTTGTGGCATTTCGTTATAAACAGCACCATTATTACACACTCACTCATTCATAAACCTAAAAAACCCTGTAATGGAAAATGTTCTTTTTAGTGTTGGCTAAAAATAAAATTGGTGGACAGGAGGACAGGAGGTGAAGGAGAAGAAAGAGAGAGATGAATGTAGAGCAAAGCAAAAAGCTCCCAGTTAATCATGAAGAGCAGATCTTCAAGGCTTCAAGGCCTGTCACATGAAAGCAGAATGCGAGAGATTTTAGGAGTGAGGTGTTAATCACCTCTCAAACTGGAACAGTGAAAATCGACATGCTGAGTGAGCCAGCATGCTAAAATGACAATCTGTACTAAGAGGCACATGTTGAGACGCACACACACACACACACACAAATACACATAGTGATGCTGGAGATAAAGACCCACAAGACACTAAAAGGTTCAGTGTGACCTGCAGATGGCCATTCAGACACGGACGAGGACTTCTCCGAAGAACAGTGAGCAGCTGCTAAAAGTAGGAAAAATGTTTTCTCTTTCCGGAAATGGAGCTTAAAGGATAAATGAGTTAATGCATGCTAAATAATTCTCTATCTGAAGCCTAAGAGCTTCATCTATTCTGTATATCGCCTCGAGGACATTTCTCTAGCTGCATGACCTACTCACACACACACAGTTTTAGCAGTGCTCTGCGTTTGGGCTCAGGAATAAAGATTTATGCCGGGACTTAAGCACATAAATCAATCCCAAAGCAGCCATGACCTCGTGCAGCCAAAGATGTGAATGTTTGTGTGTGTTTGCGCTTGATCTAAACATATAAGACCTGAATTATTGTCACCTCGAACATTACAGCAATACACATACACCACTACTGTGCACTTACTTTTGAGAACTCACTATACTGTGTCTTTCTGAGACCAAACGAAAGGGTAACAAACACTAACCGAGCCCTGAGGGCAACGTTAAGCCTCTATGTACAGTAAACAGAGGAATGTAAACATTTGTCTGGGGGATAGTTTGAGGCCCTATCTGCACGTCTACAGATATCCACACAAAAACGGCATTCCGGGTCACTGAAATTGAAGCGTTTCCAAAAACGCACTCCAAGATTTTTTAAGATACATTAGGTCAGCTTTGTGAAAATTTGGTCTCTAATGGTAGAGCTGAATAAAATTCAATTTTTTTTTTTTTAACTCCTTGATCCTGCCCCCATTCCCATCAATGTACACAAACCTCTTACCCCAGAAACAGGTTCTGAGAGTTAACTAGAGTTAGCATTAGCGAGGACTGTCAAAACATCACTTTCAAGCATTTATAGCTTTATACACATGCAAAATTCTCCTCATATGTGAATGGGTGTTGGGGGCGTGTCTAGAAAATGTCTGACAAGAGGCCAATTCAAATACAAACAAAAAAATCCAGACTGGACGACGTGCTTCCAAACTGTTTTTTTTTTTTTTTTCAGCTACGTAATACACTTGTGCTGAGACCACAGCTTAAACGTTTTTTTTTTAAAATAAATTCTACATATTTAAGAAATGAAAAATATTGACAATTGCACCTTTAAAACTCTGATGTCACTGTTTCCATGCAGACGGGAAAAATGCGTGTTTTGTCTACAAATGATGACCTACCTCTTCACAAAGTACTTAAATTAGCACTTGTTATTTAAAGAAAAACAAATTTAAAAAAATTTAAATCCATGTCCTGTGTGTTTTTTATACTATACTAACCGCTGCCACAGAGTTTTTAGACTGATATGATTCTTAGTCTGTGACCTAGTGAGCCGGTATGAGGACGTGTTTATTAATAGAGACTTCTATTCGCTCTGGATAAGGGTGTCTGCCAAACGCCATAAACGTAAATGTAACGTCTTTAGAAACGCTGACGTCACGGCGTCACTGCAAATCTCCGTTTCTTTTCTGTGTGTTTTACATGTGTGCTAGGACTCCTCTCATCATGGCAGCTGACCAGGTTGTGACTTTGCAGTCTATAATTTCTTATTTGCTAACAAGTGTACATTTTAATTTCACTTTATTTTATTATTACACCCTCAGTGTGATAGGACATGATCCACGCTGCTCCTGAATCCACTTCTTCGGCACTACAAGCCTTTTTTCCCATTTATGTGTAACCTTAAGCAGTACTTCCACCTCACTGTCAGTTCACACACATATGAATCCTCATGTGTGTGTTGTTTTTTTTTTTTTTAATTTTATAACTTTTGACCATTTTGGTGCTTTTCCGCTTTTCCCCTTCTCTACCAGTCAATACGCAGCTCTTAAATGTTATTTCTGACACATTTCACACTACAGTTTATAGCGTACTACTGTCACCTTCTTGCATTTTCATGTGGAGATATTTTTGAAAATGAGGGGTAAAAACTATGCTTCCATAGAGTCATGCTTCCATATGCTGGAGTATTAAAAATGCTTAAAAAAATATCCATATACATGATGGATGAGGCCTGGGTGTATGAATGCTGACACTGAAGGACGATACTAACCTTGAGCACACAGTTGCTGTTGACCAGAAGGTTGCCAGGTTTGATGTCTCTGTGCAGAATGCCGGCGGAGTGCAGATACTTCAAACCTGAGGAGATGATGACAGAAACCACAGTCAGAAAATCCATTAGACTTCTGAAGTGCTGGTCCTGATGTATGACAAATTAAAGGAAAACCCAGTGGCTCTGTTATGCTGTGGGGGCATTTATTTATTTCGTGGCCATGGTTTGACTGCACTCGTCCTCTTAGACCGAAGCATCACTGCAAAAACAATGAATACAAAGTTCTTCTAACTGATCATCTTCATCTAATGATGAAACTTTACTATCTGAATGGGCGCCGGCTCACCGAATGCTTTGATGAGGATGAAAGTAACGTGATAGCAACCTTCATTAAGTCACCAGCAGAGCTGTCACGTTTAAACTGGTGGGAAATTTCCAGCTCTGATGCATCCTACGTCATCGAACCTGAAAGTAGTACAGCCAAAGACTCGTCCCCAATTATCTGGTGCGAGTTAACACAGACCCGCAGGAATCATAGCAGTGGAGCCTTTTCCATTTAACTGTCTTTGAGCCAGATAGCTCATGATAATTGGCCTCAAAGAGCCTCATGGACAGCTCGTTATCGCACTCGGCAGACCTGCACGAGCAGCACACTGATCGTAACAGGGATACAACAGAGAAATAATTATATCTTATGATTATGTGCCACAAACCACATAATACTGTCTGAAGTGTCTATAATATTTAGTCATTCTTTTTAGTGTGCAGAATGCGGTTTGGGACGCAGCCCTGTCTTCTGGTTGATACCGAATCTGCTAACAGGAACATCCTAGCAGCAGAAAGAATTTTACCATAAAATGGGTCTCTGTAAAACCCGCTTTGCTGTTAGAGATGGCAGGATATCACTTACTTTCCTGATAACGATACTGAAACCTTGAGTATCGGCTAATATCAATACCAGTCCATACTGCTTTCTTTAAAAACTTTTAAGCTCAAGCTTTAAAATATATATATTTTTTAACTTAAACTCGTTCACACAAAAAAAAAATCATTTACAATGTAAATATAATAAATATAATAGATATGATAATGTACAAATATAATAAAAATCATTCCTACCAAAAGAAAAAACAGTTGAGTCTCTTTACATGTAAACATTTCTGGTTCCAAATATAAATTTCTTTTTCAAAATCCAATTCCAGTCTTTGTTATATATCTGATATGTTTGCTCTGATATCTGATCCAGTGCTTTTTGCTGGTATCAGCCCAGTATTGAAACTGAGTATCGGATCAGTGCCATCTCTAATTTCTTTGTGTTTTTATTTCTAGATATGCACCATGCAACAGTAAGAAAATAACAAGACAAAAAGTCTAGTATGACGGTTACTTACCAGCTAATTACCAGCTAATTACCAGCTAATTAGGGGGCAGTTGTGGCCTAATAGTTAGAGTCGGACTCTGTTAGAGAGTCGTAACCTGAAGGTGAACCTGAAGGTCGTGGGTTCGAGTCTCGGGTCCGGCAGGGATTGTAGGTGGGGGGAGTGAATGAC
>CM075016.1:21083121-21102119 GCA_037576675.1 Pangasius sanitwongsei | reverse complement strand
CCACTGCTCCGGGTGTGTGTTCACGGTGTGTGTGTGCACTTGGATGGGTTAAATGCAGAGCACAAATTCCAAGTATGAGTCACCATACTTGGCTACACGTCACTTCACTTCACTTAATTACCAGCGCGTCCATTTTTTTTGTACTGACCAAAGAGATCACAGTCACTTCTTCTTTTTTACTGGCTCACAATCCCGCGGTTTACAGTTACACAGAGTTTACATTCTGTACGTCGCCGAAGCAAAGTGCAACGAACAGAGTTATTTCCTTTAGAGAACTTGCTTTACTGCTGGATGAGTTTTTTTCTCACTACTTTAGCTGAAAAGGCAGAATAGTGTAGTTTTTTTAATGCAAGTGTCTCCCGTGTTGCTGTATCGAGGGATCAAAATCGTAAGTGCTACTGCGGAACTGTAGAAGTTGGCATCTCATGATTGTGGAGAAAACCCATAGCACAACCCATGCTATGAAATGTTCTTACGCTAGTTGATTGCAACGGCAATATTCTACCAGAGGGCAAAGTTCCACAATCGTACATCCTGTAGCTTTAAGGATCTGTAACACGGTTCACTACAGATGAATTATTTATGAGTTCTCTTTGCCTCAGAGGAGCTGGAAGAGAAAGTCTTGATTTGGATAGTATCTGTGGGTGTGTTTGACTTTGACCTGGACATATGTGAGAGGTGGTGTGTGTGTGTGTGTGTGTGTGTGTGTGTGTGTGTGTAGGTTTTACCTCGAAGGATCTGGTAGAGAAAGACTTTGACGTGGTCGGAGCTGAGGGGTTGAGGAGACACGATGATCTTATGGAGGTCACTCTGCATCAGCTCCGTCACCACATAGCTACATTAGGAGCTTAATTAAGGAAGAACACAGCTCTATAAATAACAGCAGGAAGTGTGCACATGCACACACACGCACACACACACACAGAGCAATGTCAGTGTGTGAGAGATTAGCTAAAAGCAGGGTGGTTATCAGAAGGCCCTAAGGGAAGTCGATAGAGGGAAAGATGGAGGAGAAGCTCATTTCCTGCCCCATGCCATGCTAATGGACAGTATCGCGGCTCAGCCCATCTCTGTACAAGTAGAAAGAGCAACACTAAACGAAACATCGAGTGCACTAGGCAAACACTCTTCGGGGTACAAAATGCCGCAAAGATCATAAAGAATCCCATAAAATGGCTCTGCAGCGACTCTCTCCTCTCACATTTTCAGACAGCTGGAATTGTTCGAGCTTCTGTCAGCAAACACAGGACACACAGGAGGTCTAAGAAGCCTCAGACATTTACACTACTACTGAGTATTAACAAACCAAAATTTGCAATAAACACACTTCATTTTTTTTTTCCCCCTCTAATGATTCTTCATCAATGCACAGAATGTCGATAATCAAATTTTTACAGAAGGCTGTGCTTTTTTTTAAACAAACATCTCTAACGTAGAACAAACAGCTACGGCTTTAAAAATCGCATCTGAATTTCAATTTATTTGGAAAAAAAAAAAAAAAAAAAATTCATGGGCCGGGAATTTTATACTGCCACACACAAAGAGAATCAGCTATACACCAGGTTTATGTATCACATTAAAGCAATAGAAGACTTTTTTTTAATATAGGAACTTCACTGTTTCTGTAATGTCTTCCTGTCGCTGATATTACGCTCCATGTAAATAACCTCCATCCTGAACTCGGACCGCCTCGAAATGCTTTTCTAGCCACCACTTAACCAGTAAAGCTTACAAAGTCACTCAAAAATGAAAAATTGTAATCATTGACAAATTGTTGTGGTGTAAGAGGAATAGCTGTTACTGAATGATAATCAGTTTTAGGATGGTTGGTTCATGTCGGGCGACACCACACCACCCAGCATGTCCCAAAGTGTTTTATTCCTTAATTAATGAACTGACACATAATTATAAATATGTGACAATAAAATATGCAAAACAAACAAACAAACAAACAAACAAACAAAAGCAACAACATGCATTTATTCAGAGATTTTTATCTTCATCAGTGGAGTCACTGGGATTAAAAGGTTAAAAACACATGTGGTTTAAAGTAGACTGCTGATGTTTCAAATATTCTTTTTTTTTTCATTTTGAATATATTAATATTGTGAAAATTTTAGTAGTATTCAATAGGTAAAATCTGTTCTGTGTTGTGTTGAATATTTGTTTGGCTTTTTTTTTTTTACATTTCTAATTAAAAAAGAAGAAGAGGCAAAAAGGGAAAAATATCATTAATTCATTAATTCATTAATTATTGCATTGTTGAGATTCAAACTCTTAATCTCCAGATAATAATAATAATAATAATAATAATAATAATAATAATAAGCAAAAAAGAACTTTTCCAAAAAGAGGAAGAAAAATTTAGAAAACAAAGATAGCATTGCTGGGCAGGGCACTGTGTTTGTGTGTTTGTGTGTGTGTGTGTGGTTTATGTTAATTCTGCAGTCCAAACCGATACACACTCAGTCAGGAACATTTCTGTGCATATCAGCACCAGCGCCAGCTCCAGCGCTCAGCTTCACTAAGCCACAGAGACAGCAGCCACAAACACACACCTAATTTCAAACCCTTCACACAGGCACCACTGCACACCTCCTCAGCATGACTGCAAGCCGGCTCATGAAATACAACACGTTTCTGTCCAGCAGGATAACGGTTATGAGTTACAACAGAACGGACAGATGAACAAATGGTTCATTTAAGTACGATACTAATTATTTTCATTCGCTGTCTTAAAGAATATCCTCTTCACTGGAGTAAAGACATCCTGGCTAGTGAATAAGATGCGTAAGAGCATGTGTGTGTGTGTGTGTGTGTGTGTGTGTGTGTGTGTGTGTGCGCGTGTGTGCGCGTGTGTGTGTGTGATCTACTGCTGACACTTCACAGCACTGGGCAACAGCCCCCTGAAGGCTGGTTTATACTTCCCTCAACTCAGGTTTCTGCAGCTTTTAAAAGGTCGGCAAAGCACTTCTTTGGCAGTTGGAGTGTGGAAGAGGGAGGAGGGCAGGTCCACAAAGGCACGCAAATATATATATATATATATATATATATATATATATATATATATATATATATATATATATATTAATATAAAAAAAAATATACATATATGTGTGTAAAAAAAACAGTAAGTCAGATAAGTCAGCAGTGCCACCATGTTTGTGGACACAGCCTCTAGGTTCGCTACGTAGCATTTTACATTTTTAAAATAATAAAAAGGTTTTTTAAATAATAATAATAATAATAATAATAATAATAATAATAATAACAGATAGATAGATAGATAGATAGACCTGGGGAAGTATAATGTATTCATTTTTATATGAATATTTATATTATATTTATATTTCTATACCTTTTTATACAGTAGATTTTTTTAATAAAAGCACTTTTCTAAGTGCTCCACTGTGACCAGAACAAAAAACAAACAAGAAAAACACAAAGTTTCCGCACTCTACTCACTTCTCAGAGGATTACATGTAAAACGTACGCCGGTGGTTAAGAAAATACAAAAAAAAATTAATAATAATAATAATAATAATAATCATTAATAAATTAAATAAACATTTCAAAATCACTTTAAAAACTATTCATTTTATCTCGTTTATTTATTTTATATAGCCTCTTTTGCACCTTTTGGATGTTTTCCGTCCCCGCTTATCACAGCTTCCCATAGCACTACATGTAAAACATGCGCTGGTGATTTACATGCTGAGAAAAAAAAGCGTGCATTTAATTATCATCAGTTCCTCCACTCAGATTATTTTTTCCTGCAGACTCGGATTTCTGTTTAAAGTTCATCTACTTTGGCATGAGGTGAAATTTAGCATCGCTGGAAGCCTTTCTGACAAATTCCAAAATACTGACAGCTGCCCGAGACCCAAAAGCAACCTTCCATAAGCACACCACCTAGATGTCTAAATTCTTTAAAGCATTGCCTGATACCCTGGGATGTAAGGTGTGTGTGTGTGTGTGTGTGTTTGGCAAAGCTGATAGAGATTAGCTTATGAGGCAAGCGCCGTTGCACGTGATGCTGAATAGGAGCTGCACAAGAGAGCTTTTGTCACGTATCTAACACAATTAGCCTCATGCAAATGACAGCCAAGCTTGAGTGGCTCACTGAAATGCAAACTACACATCCTCCGAGGCATGCTCTTCACCGGGTGAGGGAGTTAAAACACACACACACACACACACACACACACATACACACATACACACATACACACGCACATACAATGGCCTGGAACTAGAAGCACTGGAGCAGATCACAGGCTGCAGCTCCTACCCTAAATTAATGCAACACACACACACACACACACACACACACGAGTGCCTTATCACAGCAGTCACCATGCCAACTAATACAGGGCTGAATGTGAGCCTATGCGGAGCTTCACCTGTGGTCCATAAGCCCCGCCCCCTCTCAGGAACGACTAACTGACAGACGAGAGCTGAAGAGAGAGAAGTTCCCACAATTCATTTCCCACAGTGGCAGCATGGGAAAAACACATTAACCACCACTCACCTACTCCATTTACACACACACACACACACACACATACTAAATGACACAGATTTGGATCAGAACACACAAGTTAATGCAGAAATTCCTTAACAAGCTTAAGTTTAACCCCTTAAAGACCAGGACTGTTATTCAGACTTGGCAGTTTTTTAAATCTACTTTTCAGAAATGCACAAAGCGCTTTTTTTTTTTTAGCTCCTGACCAATCAGGCTGCAAGTTGAAAGCAAGTGCTGGTAAAAAAAAAAAAAAAAAAAGTCATTAGTGAGCGAATATGAGCAGATTTATAACAAAGTATTTCGTTTCTAATATTCTAGAGTCGTAACTAACAATAACAACAGGTGTATGTTTGCGTATGGATGTTCGCCGGTACGTGATGTGTTATCTCACTTTAACTTCCTACATTTAAGTCGCACAAACAGCTCAAAATCTCAGGATTTTTCTGCCGCCAAGCTACACCAAGGCAACAGCCTTATTCATCTTAAAGCATATCATTCAGTAACTCCAGTGAAACTAACAGTAAAAGTGAAAGGTGTGTGTGTAGTTTAGCAGAATCTTGAAAGTCCTGACTGATTGACAGTCTTTATTTTTTTTTTTTTTACAAGTGTACATCATTATTCTCAGTGACAGAGGAACGCGTGCAATCCCATAACACACTGCGAGCTCACGTCGGCTGTAAATGATTAAAAGGAATGCGCTGGTTTACAAATTGAGCAAAATTCAATTAAGATTTGAATGCATTCAAATATGAATAAGTCTATAATTTTATACTGCCACAGTTGTATGTTTAGGTGTCGTTATATTACCTACAGCACCAGTCATTAAACTGGGAGAGAAAAATCTCCTAAGTTCTATCTCTATTTAATATGCTTGATAATTTTGTTCGAATTTATTAACTCTGCTTCAGCCAAATGTAAAAATGGCACGTGTTTAAATTTAGTAGCCGCTGTTACGCGTTATTAAAACTAAACTAAAACTAAAGATGCCTTTGGACTTTTCGAAGGATTTAAATAAATATCATGCTCGTGTAATGTAAGTAAGAGATGAGTGTGAGATGTTTTCCTGTAAAATTTTCACCCTACGACCTGCAAATGTAATATAAAGAATATAAAATTTACAGCAAAGGAATATCGTCCCACATATAATACATCAATGTCCTTGTTCACTAGCAACAGGTACCTACATTAAAAAATTAATTAATTAATTAATTTAAAAAAAAAAAAAACAAATCAGTTAACACCTGACAAAAAAAATCAAACAAACAAAAACCATATCAGCAGTTAAACTCAAACAAAAATTTTCCCCAAAATACTCAAAACAAATCAGTTGAAAAAAAAAAAATGACCAAACTGCTAAAAAAAAAATAATTGAATATAAAATCCCTAAAACAAACAAAAAACAAATAAAAAAACAAATTAGTTAACTTATAAATAAATAAATAAATAAATATTAATTAAAATAATAAAGTCGATCCCTTACACGGGGTAATTTTTTTTATTTAAAAATTTTTTATTTGACATTAAATACTGTCCCACTATTCCGATCCCAAACAATTAAACATCAGATTTAAATCAAACGAGAGAAAAAGAGATCATTAAAGAAGATAACTGATGAAGCTCTGCATTTTCTCTGTAATCGAGCCAGACGTCTTTTATTTTACATTACAGCCTGCAGCCACGTCATTGCACCTGAGAGGCTCGATCTTCATTAGTGCTGTAGCATCCTGACACGCACACGCACGCACACACACACACACACACACACACGTATCAATCCTCATTAGTGATGTACAGAATAATAGGTACTGAGAACAACAATATCTCCTTCCCCCCATCCCCCACCCCACACATACACACACACACACACACACACACACAGTTAGCTCGCAGTGCTTGGGCTGAACCGAGTTCTCACAATACAAAACGCAATATAATACGATTCCAGCTGCAGAAACACGCTGACCGGCTGCTAATTGCCCTGTGGGGTGTGTAGAGGGAAAGAGAAACTGCTGCTTCTGTGTTTTCTTTAATTAAACCCTGCACATCTAGCCGCTCATCGGCCACCGAGACCCCAGCATCAGGCTCGTACGCATCATCATTAACACATAGCTTCTCTGAATTAGCACTCCAGCTGTGCGGTCGTGCGGTATTAATGGATCAAAACGCAGCCCCGCTGCCCTGACCGTTCCATTTTTCCTTTTTTTCTGTGCCAGAAACTAAATATATTCTGCTGGGTGGAAAAATTAGGCTTCATGCAAATTTCAGGACGCCTGTTCAGCTATTTCCCAAAACCGAAGCCATATAGGCTTTTTATAAATCACTTCCAGGGGCTGTAATACATAATACTCTGAAGTGCCTGAACATGTCATTTTACACCATTAGAAATGATCTGATAAAGCGCTAACGTGGAGTTTCTTTTTTTTTTTTTTCCCAAACTGATCAATTTAGCAAAAAATACTGTATAATCTGATGTTCTGCTGCGAGTCACCCTGACAGTCCTGTAAGAGTAATTCACGTCGTCTCAGAGGTCAGAATCAGCAGGAAATTTGTATGCATACTTCACACACAATTTTACAAATGTCACCAAAACCTAGCCTTAGGCACAAAAGAAGTCCAGCAACATGGTGACTGGCAGGAGCTGAGAGATAGTGTGAGAGTGTAAACAGACAAGAGTGGCAAAAGGTTTCAAAAATGATGATTTTTTTTTTTTTTTTTGGTTAAATTCGTTCTCCAGGTTGGTGGGAAGCTAGTGACAGTCAGTCAGGAGTTTGCATCTCTACCCAGTTGCAAAGTTGTTTTAGCTAGAGGCTTCAAGTGACTATTGTGAGGTTTCTCTGTGTTTTTGTATTAAACAAACAGTTCTATCTCAGTTAGTGAGTGATTCATGCCCTTGGCTCGCCTGATTTGTGCCTTTTCATCCTCAGACAAGTTAAAAAAACAAAAGAAAAAAAACAAGCAGAACTCGACGCCACTGGCATTGACGGGGAAGCCTCCACTGCCAACAAGTCTAGTCCTTCTTATTACAAATTGGTATTCCTCAAATGTGTATGTATATGTATATATACACACGTGTGTATGTGTGGCTATGAGTGGAGTACAGTAACGTTAATGCCTGACTATCATTCCAAGAATACTAGCACAATTAAACAAACAGAACGAAACTCTTGTGCACTCTTTCCCTGGGTGTGGTGTGCGCTCTAAATTAGCTAGCAAGCCCACTGGCTTAGCATTAAGGTTATAAAGCTACATGTTTTCCCAAACGTGATTTACTGCGTTGCCGTACTGAAGTCGTTTTTTAAGTGTCTGTATTTTACTTGGGGGTTCTTTCACCTCATACTTTTGACTTTTACTCAAACATTCTACTCCCTATATTTCCAAACTTTCTTTTTTTTTTTTAATTGGAACCAGCCCACTGTTCTCTTTAAAACCCAGGTATGACCTGTGTTTACTGCTGATGCTGTGAGCAGCCATTTTGATTTGATGCCACTTGCTGAACTCGGGGTTGAGGAGACCTTCCTAAGTTGATGAGTAGGAATTCTGAGTTGAGGGAGTGTTTTCTTTGGTTGTTTTTTTTTTTCTAGTTGGGATTTTAGTCGAAAGCACCATTAGTCTCTTGTCCAATGAGCTACCTTTAGCTAAATAATTTACATAAACGCATGTGATTGGATAAACCACGACAGAAGATATGATACAGAAGCAAAGATGGTTCACGTTTATAACAATGGAGTGGCCGAAGTATGGACTTTTTTTTTTTTTTTTTAACCTCCTACATTAATCAGTTCTGCTACAGTATTTTTCGGGTGCTCGATTCAGTCCAGTGGTCCACCATTTGACGACTCCTGCTGTAGTATTTTAAGGAACCCTCCTGTCAGAGAGTTCTACCTGATACGGAAGCACAACATTTCGTATCAATGCTCATCCACACGGCTTCCTGACTAACATTAATGCTGGCAGCCTCTTCTATAAACTCCGCCACGCCTCGTTCTGTTCGCACGCGACAGCAATCTGCATGCAAGGTGCAAATTCTCACACCTGTAGCATACTCTGCCAGTAAAAACAGCTCTTATAGTGGAGGCGGAGGCCTGGCCCACACCCTCACGTCCTCACACTCTCACAGCCAGACGCTCGGCGCCTCCGCGTCAACAGGCGGCACCTATAGAAACACTTCAGCGATGTTCAATTTCCACACGAGCGCCGAGGCCTGACCTCGGCCCGCAACCTGGAGAGAAACTCATTATCTTCCGCCGTTTGATGTTTTATGACAATGTCATATGCAGTGGCACGGAGTCAACAATGCAATCAGAAGCTCGTGAAAAAAAGTAGCGCAAGGGGAAAAAAAAAGAGACAGGAGGAGGGAAAAAAAATTACAATGGAATTAAAGTAAGCTTGTTGGTCTGTATCCAGCGCAGTCTGTTGTTCTGATCTCCTCAAACAGATTTCCCAGAATCTAAATTTGTAATGCTGGAGAAAAACATGTGCAATTCAATGGCAGCAAGGCCATATCTTTCTATGTGTTTCTGCCTGCTTTTTTTAAACAAATGAGAAGAATTAGTCTTTTGTTTGGAACATGTGACTGAACATGTGAGGTGTTTCTTGTTGCCCAGGTGTTCCCTGAGAGATTGACTGTTTAAACAATTCATAGCTCTGAATGACTAATCTTGGTCTGAGTCCTGGGTTTTGCCTGTGATGAGTGCATTTGTTGTTAAAAAAAAAAAAAAGAGCAATTTTGAAGCTGAGAAAAGAGTGAAAATCGATCAGAGCCATTGCACGAGCATCGGGCATAGCCAATACAACAGTTTGGAATGTCCTGGAAAAGAAAGAAACTGCTGGTGTACTAACAGCCAGACATTGAACAGGTGTAGCAAAAACAAAAGAACTGGCCGTGCTGTTCCAATACTTTCAGAGGGGAATGGAGATGTAGATATAGATAAGTAAAGACTGCCCTGGAAGCAATCTACATTTTTGTAATGTTGTCTGTCCGTCCGTCTGTCCATCTGTTTATCTTTCTAAACTGACTAATCAGGCCACCTTCCACTTTTTTGACTAGGTTATTTATTATTTAAAATTGATTGGGGGCAGTCGTGGCCTAATGGTCCGAGAGTCGGACTTGTAACCCGAAGGTGAACCCGAAGGTCGTGGGTTCGAGGCTCAGGTCCGGCAGGGATTGTAGGTGGGGGGAGTGAATGACCAGCGCTCTCTTCCACCCTCAATACCACGACTGAGGTGAGACCCTTGAGCAAGGCACCGATCCCCCAACTGCTCCCCGGGCGCCGCAGCTAAAATGGCTGCCCACTGCTCCGGGTGTGTGTGTTCACTACTGTGTGTGTGTGTGTGTGTGTGTGTGTGCACTTGGATGGGTTAAATGCAGAGCACAAATTCTGAGTATGGGTCACCGTACTTGCCCACAAGTCACTTCACTTCACTTCACTTGCTCAGGCAACCGTCTACTTTTTTTTATTATTATTATAAACTGGATACTCAGTCTGCCTGCCATCCATCCATTTTTGTGTTCATATCTATCTATCTATCTATCTATGTCATTTTTTATTTTAAACTGCTTAGGCAGCCTTTCACTTTATTATAAACTAGATAGTCTGCCTGTGATTATCTTTATCCATCCATCAATTTGTTTCTATCTATCTATCTATCTATCTATCTATCTATCTAATTAATTATCTACCCATTTATCTATTTATTTATTTTTGTTTGTCATTTTTTAGTTTAAACTGCTTAGGCAGCCTTTCACTTTATTATAAACTAGATAGTCTGCCTGTGATTATCTTTATCCATCCATCAATTTGTTTCTATCTATCTATCTATCTATCTATCTATCTATCTATTTTTTTTTGTTTGTCATTTTTTATTTTAAACTGATTGCTCAGGCAGCCTTCCGCACTTTTATCTATCTATCCATTTATTCATAACTGTAATCATGACCGTATTTCTATTTTCACCCGAGCAATGTCATTATAATTGGAGGAGTTATGTGCCATGATGAAGGAGGCAATAAATATATGAGCTGTCGCTGACATTGACAGTCATGTCGAGCGAGTGCAGGATTGTCATTGTTCTGCTGTCGCTACTTAAAACTGCACATGGTGTCAAATGCATCACTGTCAAATAGATCATGTTTACACATAACACTGAGTCTCCGAAGCTTCGGAAACGACTGATGCAGGTGACAGATGAAGTGGTCCAGCTGAATTCTAAAGTTAAAACCTTATGCCTTGTTAAATTACTGTAATAAGTTAAGTGAATGCTTAAAAAGGAGACAGATTTGTTCAATCTTCCAAAATCCACCTTTTTTTTTTTTACCTCCTGTAAAATTCTTTAAAACAGAATTGGATACAATAAGGCTAAGAACTGTTTGCCCTCTTTAGGTATGGCATATGTCTTACCTGATTTTCCAATACCCACATATCTACAACCTGAATTTCTACTATTTGTCTTTTCACAACCACATGAATGTAAAGTGTCCAACTTTTTTCCTGACTGAATTTTTACTAGTGGAATTTATTGAAGCTGAATTTTTTTTAATTACCTGGAATTTTTAAACCTATTACATGATTTTCACCTGAAATCTCTTCTATCTGAATTTACCAAATGTGCTAAGCTTGAATTTTCTGCTACCTGACTTTACTGAACTTCAATTTATTACTACCTGAAATTACTGTACCGGAATTTTCTATTAACTGAATTTACTGAAGCTGAATTTTCCACTACCTGAAATTATTCAACCTGACATTTCTGCTAACCGAATTTATCGAACCTGAACTTTCTACTACCCGAATTTCTTTAACCTGAACTTTCTACTGTCTTAAATTGCTGAACTGGAATTTACTATTACCTGAATTTTTGAGCCTGGAATTTTCAACTACATGATTTTTTTTTATTTCTAAACAAGGTAGTTAACAATAAAGCTTTTCTACTACCCTTTTTTAATCTATAATGTCCTACTAAATTAATTTAACCTTAATACATGAGATTTATATTAGTTTTCCCTCTGCTGGCAATTAATTAAGGAAATAAAATAGGTGCTCCATCAAATACCTAAATCTTTGACCTATTTCTTACTTAAATGTTCTAATTCTTGTGTAATTATCTAATTTGTTGAAGTTTATACAAATGTGGAAAATTAGCCATAAACTTGATACTATGGTTGTCTTCTCAGGTTGAGCTTCTTGTGAATGTGATTCAACGCTACAGCAGGATGCAGCTGTGCGCCAATGCCTTGACAGACTGAATCCCTGTGCTACCATCAGAGCTAATAATAGCATCAGATTGCATCAGCTCCACTCTGATTTTGGCGTCTGTGTGCACGGGGTCACTGGACTAAAGAGGGCCGACGTCTTGCTGATAAAATCCACAGAAACGAGGACCTCAGTGAAAGAGCTGATTGTAACGCTGGGTTTGAAGCTAAATGTGAATGAGTGGTGACTAAAGGGGCCAAGGACAAACAGGGGACAGGTGTGTGTGTGTGTGTGTGCACACGTTTTTATATCTTGGTATACAAAATATAAAAAGCATACAAGGATAAAAACATCAGACAGTTTTGACCTTGTGGGAACATTTGGCTGGTCCCTGGAGGAAAAGCGCTTTTAATAGAATTAATCATCGCATTAATCATTTCAGTAATTAGTTACAGTAATAGTTATGTCAGTGAAGGGTCCTCATAAGAATACTAAGTCTGTGTTGGTGTTTATAATACTAAAAAAGCCAAAATATTTTGTTTAGGATACCGAGGTTAAGTTTAGAATTAGGTTTAGGTGTAGCATTAAATTAGCTACAGTAATAATTACGTCAACTGAAGATCTTAAGATACACATGTGTAAGTGTGTGTGTGTGTGTGTGTGTGCGTGTGAGAGAGAGAGAGAGAGAGATAGAGAGTTATGACCTTGAGATGACATTTTATACCTAAACAAGAAAGAAAATATTTGATAGTTTGACTTTGTGGGGACTTTTTCCCAACTTGCAGCTTTTATTTAAAATACTGACAGAGCCAAAATATTTACTTCTGGTTACTGAGGTTAGGGTCAGGTGTAGGCATAGTGTTAATTAGCTACAGTGATAATTAAGTCAGTGGAAAGGATGTGTGTGTGTGTGTGTGTGTGTGTGTGTGTGTGGGTGTGTGTGAGAAGAACAAGCATGAACTCCAATGGGGGAGGATGTAAATATCTCATCCCCGAGGACCACGACTACACAGGCACACACACGCAAGCAGAGTGCACAGAGTGAAGTCTCACACACACACACACACACACACACACATATACAGGTTGCACTCTACCCACCCACACACACAGACACACACGCACACACACACACAGGATGAACACCACCTACAGAAACACTAAGGCTAAACCTGTGTTGTAACATACATCTGGACTGAAATCCACCCAATGATCAGAGCAACAAAAGCAACACGACAGGAAGGAAAAACCAAACACACAAGTGCACAAAGAAACACAATCGCACCCAAACACAAGAAAAGGCCAATATAAGACTTAATGACCTCCTGGAAAGAGCGAAGCCAGGAAAAAGAATTTGTTCTTGTACAGGAAGGAAATCTCTCCAGATTAAACAGAATCATCCATCATTTGGGCTAAATGCAATCAGCGGAACGGCGCAAGAGCCCGGCTGAGCAATCATTACAACAAAAACACCAAATGGAGGGCTCTCATCGTTCGCTCCAAAATAAATAAATAAATTAATAAATAAAGCAAACACTTGCATGGAGTAAGAAATGGAGCGCTGTTCAGCAGCAGCCATAATTAGACTGAAACAAGGACGAGGTCTGCAGCAGAACCGCACTATTCACATCGTTACTGTCTAACAAGCAGGGCGAAGGTAAGAGCATGAATTAGCAACACTACACCTTCTGTATGTGTGTACTTCATGTAGATGAACAGAAATATGCTTGTGTTATAAACTTTTGCGACATTCGCAACATAAAGCAGCACATAAGCTCCACTGATGCAGAGCTGGAACCATAAAAAAAAAAGGTAGAAGCCGTCAGCCCCATAAGCAGTTAGTAATTTTAAAAAGAAGCTTAAAACATCTTTACTTTAGCTTTTTTCCTTTTATTGGTTATTTGTTTGTTGGAATTTGTATTATACATTTAATTTTAGCTTTTTATACCCAATTGGTCATGATTCTGCATCCATTCATCCATCCACCTATCTATCTAAACATTCATTCATCCATCTACCTATTCATTCATCCATCCATCCATCCATCCATCCATCCTTTCCTCCCTCCCGCCATCTAATCGTTGTTTTTGCTGCAGGATGCATCCACATTTATTTATTTTTACTTGGAAATCAATTTTCTAGATAAATTATAAAGACGTGGCCACTTTTTTTTTTCTTATCTGAAGCCCGAGAGGTGAAAAAAAAAAAAAGACTATTTAACTTTAATATTTCTGTAAAGGTTCTTATGTTTTTGGAAACTGTCTTATTTCCAATTTTTTTTCCTCTGTAAAATGTTGTTATTGTTTTGTTTTCGTGCTCTAGCACGCACCCACATTTAATTCTGAACTGCTCTGAAAGCAAATCTTTTCCTAGATAAATTATAAAATCGAGTTGGATGTTTTTTCCCCCACTCAGAAACAATGAGGGGTGGAAAATTCAATTATATGTTTTTTTGTTTTTTTTTTGACCAAGTAACTTAACATCTACTATATCTACCTAAATCTGGCACAAACAATACATTCTGATTAAAGAAAACACAGACCCTCTTACTGCAAGAATAACGCTGTTGAGGCATAAAGAAATAAATATTAAAGCAATATTTTAAGAAATGTGGAAAGCCGTGAAAGAATGGAATTAGACTGTTAGAGTATTTTCTGGGGAGCTGTACGTGAGAAAGATCACCACACAGAACTTTATTTGTACCTCAGCTCAGGCTCTTGAAGGCTCTAACAGACTTTAGATCAAGAAGCTCTTGAAACACAAAAGCATCAGACTCTCTGCTGAATACTGGATAAGCGTCAGGATGTCTGAGAAGCTCACACAGAGACTCCAAACCTGTAAAGCGGCTGGTGTATCACCGCTAGACCATGTTCATTTTAAATATATATATATATATATCCATAAGTACTGGATTTTTCCAGGCCATAAGCTCTGGTCTGGTCACACCGCATGAGCTCGAGCTAAAAATACAGAGCACAGGAAAATGCAGTACGCTCATTAACACCGGGGCTTTTTGTTCCTCACTCTACAGAGCTATAATTCTCGTTAATTCATGCAAAAGCTTCGAATGGAAGAAAAGCCAGCTCCATGTTTGAAAGATCTTTTAAAATATTAGCTAAAAGGTTTAAAGCGTGGGAGGTAGGTGTAATTTCCTGATTAAGTCATATGACAGATTAAAACACTTGGATAACTGTAGTACAGTGCTACATGAAAGAAAGAAAGAAAAGAAAGAAAGAAAGAAATGAGGTCAAAAGAAAGAAAAAGAGCTTAAAGCGAGATCAAGAGAAGATACCGAAGGAAGGAAGGAAAGAGGAAAGTACAGACAGGCAGATTAGCATTTCTTCTGATCCTTCTCAAACATCATTCCTCACGTCCTACAAAACCCAATTTGTCAGGGAAAGTGAAATACAACGAACATAACAAAAGGGAATGGTGGCTAAACTCCTCCCTCTCTTTAATTCGGAATAATGCTAGCCAATCACAGGTACCGGTTGTAACAGGCACAAATAACTGGACATTCGATGTCCTCCTTCGAGATCCCTCAAGGTGGTTCAGCTGTCCTACATCTTTAGGTGAGATCCAGCTGAACATGACGACTGGCCACCGGTTGCTGTCTATCACGTAACAGAGTTATACGGCACTGACACTGGGAATGCTGAGGATCGGGGAAAGAATAAGCCCAGACATTCACTCATAACGTGCAGGAGTGAGAAGAAGGAGAAAGACTGGGTCTGCTAGTGCTCCATGATGGAGGTTTGACAGCGCAGAGTGATGAGTGCTGATGCGGGTGACCGCCGGCACACAGCCTCCTCTCAGGCTTTCCCCTGCATCCCCACAGCCGTATCAGCCTTGAATCAGGAGCAGCACAGGTTCTGAAGGACAGCGTGGAACTGAGGTCTACGTTCCCAAGGTTCTCCATTAATGGCCCTCATTACTCAGCTATATTAAGGACTAATCTTTAAGGCCAGCCCACACCTCAGCTCTGCTAATTCAACTGGATCAACTCGGACACGAAGCCCAGCTCTAAAAGCAGCTCAGGGCAGCTCAGCTGATATAAAACCTGATATAACCATACTGTGTATATCACCCTATATAACCATTATATATATATACTGGTGTGTGTGTGTAATATATATATATATATATATTACACACACACACATATTATATATTACACACACACATATACACTGATATAACCATTACCATGATATAACCATACCCTCTTAGATAACCTTTAACCAAGCACAGTGGAGCACAAACAAACAAACAAACAAACAAACAAACAAACAAACAAAAAAGGTAGAAGCCATCAGCCCCATAAGCAGTTACCAATTTGAAAAGAAGCTTAAAACATATCTTTACTTTAGCTTTTTTCATTTTATTGGTTATTTGTTTGTTTGAATTTGTATTAACCATTTAATTTGAGCTTTCTATAGCCAATCCATTATGTTTATCCATCCATCCATCCATCCATCCATCCATCCATCTATCTATGTACATTCACTCAACAACGCTGGCGCAAACAGGAAGCGCATCGAGTCCAAAACAGCACTCAGACTGGAGCTTGGGTGGCTGTGCTTGTCTTTCAATTTACACAGAAAAACAGAAAGCAAGAAAGGAAGAAAGTGAGAAAGAAAGGAAGAAAGTGAGATAGAAAGAAAGAAAGAAAGAAAGAAAGCTATTTCCAGCTAACTGTTGCACTGTGCTTGGACAGGGTAAATAAGCAGTGGTGTGTCTCAGGACAGGTGAGTGTGAGTGTGTGTGAGAGAGTGTGTGAGTGTGTGTGTGTGTCCAGTCTGTCTCTCGGGCTCAGATGCTGTAAGTGATGGAACCGGTTTATCCGCAGCGGACGCCACACAGCAGCACACGGATTAACGCATCAGCTACACAGCTCGGAGCTGATGGAATGTAAGCGCTGCAACATCTCTCAGGCAGGCTGGAGGAGAACCAAGAACCAAACGACCGACAATGCACACCAAACAGCCGTTAAAAAGACAAACAAAAACTTATATAAAGAGACACTAAAACAGAATGCTATTATTCTAACGAAAATGAAAGGATGCACAATAGGCTGGCGAGGTGTTCATTTAAAAAAAAAAAAAAAAAAAAGAAAGGCACAGACTCGAATACATCCAGTAAAATTTACACTCTCATGTACAGACAAAATGGATAAAAGTACTGCGTTAAAGAAATTGTAGTCATTGGCAAGTTGCTGTGGTATAAGAGGAATAAAACACTTGGGGACATCCTGTTATAGGAAATGAATCAACTTCAGGGTGGTGACAATAAGAGCGCTTCTTCACACCACTGTCACTGATTGTTTTCCGAAGAAAGCACACACTCGGGTCACACTGAGAACAGGGATAAGTACTCACGCTCTGCTGCTGCTGTTCTCTCGACGTCGGATCAGTGAATTAAACCTACACTGATACTGCACAAAATGCACAGAGTCCACAAAGCACTGAGGTCTTACTGAACACCACCCTGAACACCACCCAGGAAGTGACCTGCTCACTGCTCACTGCGCCTGCTGCGCCTGCTTAGGATACATTTCCTCAAAGTAGTCAATGTGAGGAGGCTGCAGGATGTCCAGAGCTGACAGGACCTGAGAGAGAGAGAGAGAGAGAGAGAGAGAGAGAGAACAAGTCTGCAGGGTCAATGGCAGTGACGACAATGAGCACAGACACTGACACTAACCTTCACATGACATCAGCCTGGCCAAGATCACACACCACCAGCAAGCACACTCAGCTAACAGCAGCCGAGACAAAGCAAGAAAGAAAGAAAACACGATGTGCAGGCAAGCAAGCACGCAAGAACGAAAGAAAACCAGTCATGCCAAAACGAAAGAAAGAAAGAAAGAAAGAAAGAAATGTTAGCAAGCAAGCTAGCAAGAAGGAAAGAAAGAAAGAAAGAAAGAAAGCATGATGTGCAGGCAAGCAAGCACGCAAGAAAGAAAGAAAACAAGACATGCCAAAACAAAAAAAGAAAGAAATGTATGCAAGAAAGAAAGAAAACCAGTCATGCCAAAACGAAAGAAAGAAAGAAAGAAATGTTAGCAAGCAAGCTAGCAAGAAAGAAAGAAAGAATGAAATGTTAGCAAGCAAGCTAGCAAGAAAGAAAGACAGAAAGAAAGCATGATGTTCAAGAAAGAAAGAAAACCAGTCATGCCAAAAGAAAAGAAAGAAAGACATGCAAGCAAGAAAGAAAGAAAGAAATGTTAGCAAGCAAGCTAGCAAGAAAGAAGGAAAGAAAGAAAGCATGATGTGCAAGAAAGAAAGAAAACCAGTCATGCCAAAACAAAAGAAAGAAAGAAAGAAAGAAAGACATGCAAGCAAGAAAGAAAGAAAGAAATGTTAGCAAGCAAGCTAGCAAGAAAGAAGGAAAGAAAGAAAGCATGATGTGCAAGAAAGAAAGAAAACCAGACATGCCAAAACAAAAGAAAGAACGAAAGAAAGAACGAAAGAAAGAAAGAAAGAAAGAAAAATGTAAGCAAGCAAGAAAAAAAAGAAAGACATGCAAGCAAGAAAGAAAGATGTAAGCAAGCAAGAAAAAAAAAGAAAGACATGCAAGCAAGCAAGAAAGAAAGAAAGAAAGAAAGAAAGAAAGAAAGGTTAGCTAGCAAGAAAGAAAGAAAGAAAGAAAGAAAGAAAGAAAGCATGATGTGCAAGAAAGAAAGAAAACCAGACATGCCAAAACGAAAGAAAGAAAGAAAGAAAGACACTAACAGAGACACAGCACACACATTGTTTAGCTTTCCGGCACCGAGCGTCTGAGTGAACTCACGTTGTCGTGCTTGAAGAAGCAGAGCATTTTCAGCTCGCGGAAGACCCTCTTACAGGAGACGAGGTTCTGGAAGACGTTGGGCATCTTTTTGAGGGCCACACGTTTACCATCCCGGGGGTCAGTCACAGACCTGAACGAGAAGAGAAGAGCAGAGAGACGAGTACGGTGAGAAACTGACAGCCAGTTCTTCGAGAGTGAACCCCGCATGGCCTTTAGCGTTCTCTTCAGCCGTGTCTGATGTTCTAATGTTATCATCAGCCAGTCTGATCCGCCGTCAGAGCGCTGAAAGCCCAACACACTGCTGCTGAACGCTAAAAAATAGATTTATCCTCTCTCTGCTTCGCTCACGTCTCTGACAAGGAACTAAAAGGTCAGCACAAATGAGACTTCTCCTTTCATTCTTTTTTTTTTTTTTTTTTTTTTTTTTTTTTTTTTTTTTGTTACGGGGGCAGTGTTAAAATTGTAGGGGGGGGGGTTTTTTTTTTTTGTTTTTT
>CM075016.1:21067691-21083021 GCA_037576675.1 Pangasius sanitwongsei | reverse complement strand
TTTTTTTATTTCATTTTTTTTTTTTATTATCAATTTTTTTTTTTTTTTTTTTTTTTTTTTTTTTTTTTTTTTTTTTTGTGCTACCGAAGCACTGATCCAATTCTGCGAGCTGGAGTTTTTTTTTTTCTCTTTTTTTTTTTTTTTTAAACACATCATTCAATTTTTCTAATCTGGGTGCAAGCAGAGATGTGTGGGGCCCAAGCACCCTTCGCGAATCTAAAAACAAAAAACCTGCCATGTTAAGATGTTTTTGTGCGGGTTTGCTGCTCGTTGCCATGGTTTCCTAGTACACACCCAGCTACAGAACCACATGTCTTCCAACATTTAATGAAAATTATGGAGGAACAAAGTCAAAAACTTAATAAGGCACTATTCAGGTATTTTGACCTCTTCAAGCCCACAGTGAGGAAAAAAGAATTATGCTAATATCATTTTTTCTCATTAGTAGTCACCGCATCACTTTGTGTCTTATTTGCATAAAATGAAACTCTGTTAAACCTGCCCCGCCCACTTCATGCCCCGCCCACTCCACCGACACTTGCTCTGCCCTCATTTGCCGTAAATCTGAAGCGTTGACTGAAAGTGAACGACTTACGGAAGCTCAGTTGCGTCGTGCTGCGTTGATGCAGGTGCAAACGCAGGTTTAGCTTAAAAAAAAAAAGTTCATGTTAAATGACAGGCAGTAGATGATCTTGTTTAAAATAAAGACGGTACATCAGGCCAGTCATACGGAAAACCAAATCCCGACAGACGCTACTTTCATAACAATCAGGACACTGTGGCACTCCGTGGTAAATCCTCAGAAGGCTAATATTTGGAGCATGTAGCGTCACGTCCCAGCGCACCTCATCACAGGCGTTATGGAACATCACGAGCTACAAACAATCCTCAGGTTCCTTCCTGCTGCTAATCTGAGACTCCAGCTGGGAGCCGTGGTGAGCAGTGAGGTCCTGAATCCAGCGTGATGCCACACGACCGACAGCTCTGCGCCGGCTCCACGCTAACAGCAACTCCGACAACATCAGCTGTCTGATCTTTTACATCAGTACACACGAGACTGCGAGGCTGAGGAAGCCAGAATCAAAGCTGCAGAAATAACAGCTTTAGTGACGACAAGAAGTCATCAAAGTGGGATGTTCGAGTGCTGAAAGAAGAAAAACTAATTACACCAGAGCCTGGATGTAGCCATCACTGTTTTTTTCCCCCACTTTTTTTTTCCTTTTCTTTTCTCTTCTTTTTTTTTTTCCAACGTGTTTCTGAAAGCTAAAGGGCCATACAGAACACTGCAAAACTAAAATCTTAAGTGAAAACATCTGAAATATAGAAAAATTAGTCTAACCTTCTACATCAGATAATCAGACTGCTATTAATTATTAGCTATAATATGAATAGCCAGTAATTAAGAGTGCTAATATTATTTTTAAACAATTTCTAGGCATTTTTTAATTCATAATTCTGAGTTTGAAACTTTGTTAAAACAAACAAACGACTAAAAATGGTCTTATTCCACTGGCAAACAATTTTGATTCTTTAAAGAAATAAATGTTCAAATGCAGTGGCTTGCAAAAGTATTCAACCCCCCGGAATTGATCAGATTTTTCTGAATAACGGATGACAAAATACAAATATTCTTCCTGACAGTATTTTTCCTGCAAACACGAGTTCTCTTACAGAGAAATTTCAAAATTCATGTAAAATCATTTCAAGTCAAAATTAATTATAGGTCAGCAAGTAGGCTATTTCAAAGAAAATCAAATACTGAAAAATGCTGTTTGCATAAGTATTCAACCCCCCAGGTTCCAGAAGCTCCATATGGAAGATACTGTCTTAACAAGGACACAACAGACTTATAACGGACCTTCATCTGTGAAATAGGAAAACAGATCCCATTTTCTGAACAAAAACCACCTCAGTTGAACTGTCAGTGAAGACACTGTCAGCCTGAAGGAAAGGAGAGAAAATGAAGACTTCCTTAGATGGGGCATTTTAAGGCCGTTAAAGGTAATAGAGCTTCATAACTTAGGAATAGGGTGTAAAATTATATCTAAAAGGTTGGACATACCAGTATTGTTGGATCAATAGTGAGGAAATGGAAGCTACTTCACGCCACTCACGCACTACTTAGATAAGCACTACCTCAAAACCCGGCACAAAAACAAGACCGAGACTGGGAGGGAAGCCACAGCGAGGCCAACAGTTACTCTGAAGGAGTTACAGGGTACAGTGGCTGAGAGTGGAGTGAAGGTGCACCACACAAACATTTCAAGAGCTCTACATAACTGAGGACTGTACGAGAGGGTGACTAGAAAGAAACTGTTGCTCAAGAAGGGCCATATGAAAACATGAGGGTGACCCAGTGAAGGTGTGTTATTTTTTAGTGTGATGAGACCAAGATCAAGATATTTGTTCGAGATGAGTTTCAAAGAAACTCTAACCTAACACAGGCCATACCTCAATTAACGCCATGCCTACAGTGAAATACGGTGGTGGCAGCAGCATCATGCTCTGGGGGTGCTTTTCATCCCCACAACCTGGGCTTCTTGTCAAAATTGAAGGGAGAATGGAAGGAGCAAAATACAGGGGGATATTACAAAAGAATCTGCTTCAGACTGTTTAAAAAAAAGTCAAGTTCTGAATCCCATTGAGAATCTGTGGCACTGTTTGAAAACTGCAGTCAACAAACAACATCCGACCAACCTGAAGAACCTGGAGCAAAACTGTCAGGAAGACTGAGTGGAAAATCACAGCGTCCAAAGCTGGTAGGAACTTACCCCTAACAGACTTAAAGCTGTTATTGCGGTAAAAGGTGGTTCTACCAAGTACTAGTCTGAAGGGGTTCTGATTGTTTTTTTGAAGACCTGATGACAAATAATGAATTTCACTTTGCAAATTTACTTTGTGAGCATACTGGTTTGCAATAAAAATACTGGCTGGAAAAATCAAAGTGTCAGCTGTAGATCCAGACCAATCTGCTGACTTAAGGAGGTTGAATACTTCTGCAAAGCACTGTATCGTATTTAAATAAATTCGCCTATATTTAAGATGTATTCACTTAAGATGGATCGATGAATGGACTGACTGACTGACTGAGTAGCGTGAGCAACACATGTGATCATAATTTTGGTAGCCTGTACCCAGATCCCCCTTCCTACAGACCCCAGCGCTAATCCAGCAGGGATCTAATCCGGCTAATGGAGCAGAGTGATAATCTGGAGGTAATAATCCAGGTGCTGGATTAAGCTACTATGTGCTCGCATCTAAAACCTCCTGAAGGTCAGGGAAGTTTTTGAGCGAAACAGAAGTATCAGAATGTTTCATCCACTGACCTGTAGCGAGTGGTCAGTAGAGACGGGAGATTACATCACGGTTATTATCCCAATATTTTACACATTTTGGACAGAATCAGAACTTCAGAGTTGCCTCTATGCCATAATTTTAATAGTGACAGTACCTGAACACGATTTATTCGTTTCGATAAATTTATACAACGCCTGAAAAACATTTATTTGATTCGATATATTTCTACAACGCCTGAAATATATTATACATAATGTTTTAAGTAAATTTAAGACAAATACAATATAGATTTTTTTTTAGATGTTGAATGTTTCTAAAAGCCAAAGCTACTGAATAAAACTCTTCACCTGTGATGTATGTTTTAGATGCTTTGGGTCCTGACTGCATCACTGCATCACTTTAAACACCAACATTTCTTCATTTTAGATTATGGTGCATGTTTCGTACACAGACCTGGCAGCCTATGTACCTTACAAATATTGTATAATATACTTTATAATTCTTTGCATTTCTTTGATAAATTCCAGCCAAGTGACATCGGAATACAGTTCACATTCATAATCACTTTATATGTCTCACATAAGAATACACCATAATTCATCTATAGACATCATACATCAGCACATAACTCTTTAAAGAAAGACTTTTTTTAAGAAAGAAAGTTAGCTAGTGATTTACTGCCACACAGAAGCCGAAAAAAGTATTCATACCATATAGGGCTGCACAATATATCGAAATTATCGAAATATCGCAAATGTAAATATCGCGACATGCATATCGCAAGGGCTTGCGATAACGGAATGATTTTAATACTTCAAAATTCAAAGTTTCAGGGCGACACAGACAGCAGAGATCGCTTTCTTTTCCTCAAAAGAACATGAAACATTTATGGCAGTTATGCCATTTTCAGTTTTTAAATATATATACATTTGAAAAACTGAAATAAAAACTAAAATAAAAGATGAAATAAAATGAAAAGCTACAATCAAATAATACAAAAAAAACAAATAAAATAAACATAAAATAAATAACAGACACAAACAAAACAAAAAAAAAACAAAAAAAACAAAAGCAAAATAATTTTTTTTTTGTTAAATATATGAGGGCCAGTCAAATGAAAAGCTTTTTTTTTTTTCTCCATTTTGCACTCTTTATTGCAAGTAGGTGTCACAAAAGTGTTTTTTTGTAATTTTCTTTTGAATTTTTTTTTCTACATCATCTCCATTTTCTTCAATGCAAGTGCTCCAGTGCTTAACAGGTGTCCAGATTCCTACAGAAAAAAAAAATCAATTCAGTTCTAATATATGTCACACTTATAAAGTTTTTAAAAAAAAATTTGATTCACCCTCATAAAATTAAATAATTTGTTCGTTTGTTGTTGTTTTTTTTAAATACAGAAATTGCCAAGAAATTGCCCTGCTGTAGCGGCTAGTGAGAATACACATTAGGGGCAGTTAATTGAGCAGCTCTTTTTCCACATCCTGTCTAAAAACAAGTGTTAAATCAGCTGAAACGCTGTCCTCTGCATCCTCTCGGCTTACTACTTCCTGTTTACCATCTTGTTTAATGCTAAATGCCTGCTAATCGCTGAAATCCTTCTGACTTCTCAAAAACACTTCATGTGAAGGAACAGGTTTGGTGATCACTGATCCACGAGAAGGTGATACTGAGCTGTTTATTCAATCTACTGGCAAAACATTGATTGGCTCCATAAATAATTAACCGTGAACGTCTTGAGGGGTTTCAGCAGGACACACACACACACACACACACACACACACGAACAGAGTCTGGTGGATTGAGATGAGCTGGATTAGACTGCACGGAGAGGGGGAGGAGACAGAGAGAGAGATAGAGCAGCTCTCAGCAGGAACGTCTTCGGTGTATCCCTGAGCCAGTGCGAGGGAGGAAGGGAGTGGATGCCCTGTAATTAAACTCGTTAAAGCCATGACACCAGCAGACCTATCAACAACTCGGCCACGTGACGACGGCTTTCCTCAGCGTCTTCCCTCAACACCACGATGAAAACATCTCGCTCACACTCTGAGTTTATTCATCAGCCTACTAAAAATCCAAAAAAATGATTGCTCAGCCACTTTGAAACTTCTTTTCTCCCCTTGTAAAACCTCTAAATCAAAGCTCAAGGATCTGTTTATTGTACGAACATTTGCTGTGACTCATTCAGCAGAGAAAGCAGACTGTATTCTTGTGAAGGCTAATGTGTAAAACACGAGGTCGTATGAATCATACCTCTCAGAGCCGCGTTTGCCTTTTACGTCTGCGTGAATATTAAGGGCACGCGCCCGTGAAACAATAAGCAATGAAAATTTCTGACGCAAACACAGCTTTACGGGTATTTATAACATGCTGCGTTTTTCTAAACATGCACGCAGCATGCTACGTAACCCGAACACAAACACGTCTAAACGCTGGTGCATCACTGCGTAAAAACCCTCGTCCATAAATTGACCAATAATCTTTCAGTAAAGTTGTACAGAGTGCAAACCGAACTAAAAGTTTCAGTAACACTGATTTTCTTCGTACTCATGTTCGTATGCTGATAAATACCATATCATAAACCGTAAAAATTACCACGAGTGCTCATGTCGCAGCTGATTTACATTTAGCCACGCCCACAAAAGTCCATAAAAGGTAAAGCTCACAGAGCGCTGAAAATTACAAAATGGCGACTAAACAGCGAAAGAACACCTCCTAAGCACTAAATTGTCCAGTAATGCAGCTCAGCCACTGCAGCGCATCAGCTAGCATAGACAGACACACACTAACACTTTTTCTTTTTTTAAGGTGCTGTTACTTTTGTACGAATTGAACAGCTAGTCTTATTTATTTTGGGTTGCATTAACATGAAATACGAATATGAGTTTCGCAAAAAAAATTGGTGTGTAATTGAAATAAATAAGAGATTTAAGCTTGAGAGAGTAATCCAGATGTAAAATCGCAGTAACTCATCGCTAATTATACGACATCAAGCGATCGAGCTTCACATTACTGAGTCTCCTTAGACGTACAGGAGCAAACGCATGATATAAATGATATTCTGAACGAGCTGGATTTTCAGAAACGCCGCAATTCTTGTATAAATGCTCGTACGCAAAAAATGTCTCCGTATGCAGCGTGATGAATGAGACTGGAAGTGTGGAATCTGTCATTCACACAAACAGCCTTTTATTTCAAACCATACATTCTTTCAGTCTTGAGATGAAAAACTCATGACACCCAAAATGTGACATTCTAACGAATCAATAGATTTAGACTTTCAAAAGCCATCAATCAATCAATCAATCAATCAACTGTTAACAGTCTACTTCACAGCAACAGTTTAATAACAAATATCCCAAAAGACTTCCTATTCACTAAGCATGCTCACTACCTAGGGTTTAACATAATAGTGTATTTTTGTATTTGTTATTTCTGGCTACAGCAGCGTCATTTTCTACGAATCATGATATATAGGCTTGCTCACGACTTCCCAGAAATAGAGTGGTGTTGCGTAAAAAAAGTTATACATAATATTTTTATTACTAACAAACACATTTAAATTAAAGTATCACTATTTTTTTATATTTAAAAAAAAAAAAACATTTTTAGTTTTAAAAACGTTTAAAACAGCACTTAAAAGAGAAACATTTTTTGTTTTTGTAAAAATTATGCACACTTTTTTAACATCACATCATCTACATTCAGTCAGTTTGAAATTATTAAAAAAAACAAAAAAAAACACAAAAGATACCACGATATCTACGATAATCTATCAGATCAATATTATACCGCCCTAGATTGTAGCGTAGGTTACGTGCAGCTAATACAATGCTAGCTAGCGAGAACTAGCCAGCATGATAATGTCCCACTAAAGACACTAAAATGAACTACTTTTGCTGCTTTTATTAAGTGTATGCAGTGTAATAAATGCACTTCTCACTAATAAATACATCCACTTGATTAGGGAGGAGCTGGTCTGCGCTCACACTTAACCCCTCCCTGATCAGCCGAACTGCCGTTAAATTTCAGTATAATGTGTATATTAAACGTCGTACACAACTTGCGCACGTTTGTTTCCCACCCGTGGTGAGGAATCCTTAGCGTGATGAGCCACAAAGCCACTGAAGGCTGCTGCTGGAGCTGGTGCTAAAGAAAGCAGGAGTGTTGGAGGTGTCTTGGCTCTGCTTTTCATGCCACTGGCTTGCAGCACACTGACTCACACCTCGCTGTGGGGAATAGAAGAGAAAACTTTTTGCCAGGCTCAGCCAAAGCTCAGGAAGCTCCAGAGTGTAGGACGATCATGTGCAAACGAGCGAGCGAGTGAAACTCCTCGGGTTCTCCTGTCATGACTACGGCTCATGCTGTTCACAGGAGCTAGCCTCTTCTCCTGTGCCTCGAAGCACATCGATTGTTCCCGGCTAAATCTGTAACCCGCATCACAGACAGACCGTCCAGACTTGCTCGAATCAATACGACACGAATTCGGTAAGAACGACGTGTCGACCGGAGAAAAAATAAATAAAAAAATCAAGTGTGAACTAGGCTGAGTTGCGCTTTCTTTAATTCTCGGGATTTAAAGCTCGTCTTGTGACCGAGGCTCTCAGACACGTCACGTTTTTGCGAGCTGAGCAATCAGTTTGCGCCGTTCATTAATATTTCACCATCTATTACTGATACCGAGAGACAGAAGCCTGCCTGAAGCCTCAACGCTGTTATTTTTGGAAAAATTCGGAAGCGAATGCAGCGTTTTCAAAAGTATCATTTATGAGCCGGAGAACAGGAATGAAGGAAGGAAAGGTCACTTCACCGTGTTATATATTGATAGAGCACCTCTTTGAGCTGGCAGCGCACGCCGCTGCTGTGATAGCCGTATACGAGAGCTTATCAAACGGCGCTTATCAGACTGAAGCGTCCTCCCGCTCAGATGTAAAATATACACGCCTGACTTCATAACTAGATCTTATTACAGCACATTAACCTTTGTGAGGCAGGTAGGAAGTCTAATGACTGCCCGATGACTGCACACGCTAGGCCCGTGCATGGTGATGGTTAACCCGGTTACCACGGTAACAGCTCCCAGTGACGGAAAAAACTTATTTACAGCCTTTTTTTTTTTTTTTAAACGCATTGATTTCTGTCCCACAAATCACAGCAAGACACTAATATTCCCACATGTGATCATTATGAGATCATTTTCCTTTTAATGAAGAGAAGAAACAGACTCGGTGACGTTATTCACGACAGATCGGCTGCTGGATTAGATTAGATTATTATTACAAGTCAGGAGGTTAGACAGAATCGGTGGAAGGAGACTCAAGTTCAGGTGAACTTTAGGTGAACTTTGGAAAGAGTGATGGAGGGCGAGTCCCGCTCTCGTTTCTATAAATGACTCAAATAAGGAAACGGCGTGTTCCCGCTTGGCAAACCACGCTCTTGGGATAGACCCTGGCTTCATTTCTGGATTTGCTTTGGATCGCCTAATTTCTGATTAAATTCATTTATTGAAATAAATAATCGATTTAAACTTGCCGCCGTAATCCATTCATCAAAATCGCTTTGACTGAACTGAGGTTCACCTTCATTGATTGTCCTTGTAAATAAAATTCACACACACTCACGAGCGAATGCAGGATATAAACATTTCTCCAAACCACGTCTTTCCATGAAGACCACGGAATTATGAACACGAATAAATCTGTTCATATCCAGGTCGATAAATGAGGCCTGACATAATGGAGCTCCAGGATAAAATTAAAGAAGCGAAAGACATCAAGCACCGATCTTGCAATGGCTGAATGAACACATGAGGTAATTAGTAAAGTGTGTCATTTTATTTCATTTTTTCCCCCCCACAGATATTAGCCAGGTATCCCGGTTCACACAGCGCAGTCCTCGGAGCGCCGGGTAAAATCTAATGATGCCCAGTGTGTGCTGTGTTTCAGCCGTCACGGGGGGATGAACATAAAGAGAATTACAGAGAATCCGACTCTTTGATAGAGAGGCACGGGAGAACACAGTGGCTGCAGTGTTTCTGACTCCTCTTTCCCATTCGCTTTGATTCGTCTAATTAATCCAGACCGGCTCTGCTCCCGTCCCTCCTCAGCATCAGAGCGAGGTTTAAATAAACTCGCTTCGGCTCAGCTAGTGCACTGCGTTTAACTTCTGATCGCTTCACCACGGAGCGGGGCAAACCAGGTAAATCGTAGCCCTTACTCATTGTTAGCACCGACCTGGTTAAACACGCCGATTGTGTCAGAATCATCCTCGGGGTGAGGAGCATGTTTGGATTAGAGAGGCATGGATTAGCATACGCCTGCATAATGAATCTGAAAGGCAGCGTGTCTTGTGGTAAGATCTGGAGTCCCCTCACGTCTCGCCTGACACACTTTCAGTAGCGCTTTGAACAAGGAGCCAGTGTGAGACGCCTCACCTCCTCACGCAGATAGACGAACACCAGCAGAACAGAAACCTTGAACCCTTTATAGAGCAAGTCCCAAAAAATCTGATTTACGATCGTCCGCAAATTTACCTGTTCGACCAGGAAGAGCTCTTCTTTGGTTATTTCAGTGGATCTAAAAAGAAAATGATGCGTTTTTAGAAAAATAAACATCTTTGTGGACAATGGAAAGCTGTGTTAAGCTGAAATGCACTGATCAACGATTTTTTTTTTAAGGTTTTTATGATTTAGCCCAATTTAATAAAGGCCTCTTGCGCTCTTACGTGAATGCCTTGGAATATTTTGTTGTTTCCAACAATCAGCCAGAGACAGCACAGCATTCTGAAAGGTCCATATCGGTTTTTTTTTTTTTTTTTTTTTTTTTTTTTTAAAAACCCCATTTTCTCCCAATATGGCCATTTGCAAAAACACCCGCTAGCTAGCGCTCTCCTATCACACGACAGCTACCAGGTGGGGATAGGGAAGGCTAACACTACACACAGACTAGCAAGCGACAAAGCAACAGCTCATTTTCTGTGTACGTCTGCAACACGAAGCGGCAACTTTAGTTCGACAGTGCAAACACGTGACTTGTATGCAAACTACCTGTGATGCAGTAAAGCGACAAATCCATACAACCGGCGCAAACGATTCCTCGGACCAATCCTACGGTACGCGTCGTCCAGCGTTTCTTCAGTTGGCCACTCACGACTTTAGTTCCTACTCGCAATTCGTTTCCATTTAGAAGAAGAAACCACCGATTCTTGTATCATATTTCATTAAATGCCTACAGAGATGTTATGAAGAAAAATAAAGCTTGGACAGAAGTAGCAGAGATCGTTGGTGCCTCTGGTGAAAGAGCATAGCTAGTAGAGTTAGCCTGCTTTGCTAGCCTGCCAATGACGTTAGTGCAAAGTCGAGGATTGTAGCGTAAATCAAAAAGCTAATTTTCACTCACTGAAATATAGCTCACTGAAACAAAATAAAAAACTGTACAAGCCACGCCCACATGCGACAAGAGTAACGGTAGCTACAAGCCCAAGTTTTTCGAACTGCTGCTCATGCTACAACACAGCACAGCTGCACACTCGGAGGAAAGAGCTAGCTTGCTAACTGCCCTCTTCCGCATACATGAGCTCATAGTTACCTTTATATCATGATGCATACTGTTTATCGCAGAAATGTCTTCAGGTAATTATGATATCATTATATATATATATATATATATATATATATATATATATATATATATATGTTATATTGCCACTCCTACTTTAAACAGATATTGCGAATTTTAAAAATTGCATTTTATTATTATACTGTACACATGGAGGGACTGTACACATCTGTTCCCTGATGTGAGGTGAGCAGGCAGAGGAAGTCGTTCGATCTTTCCCATAATCCTCGGCTCTGTAACAAGGCTTCAGATCCGAAGACTTCCACCAATCATTTACAAGGCGACTGCAGATTTGGGTCGTTGACCTAGTTATGTGTAAAACGAAACGTGTTGCATCTTACACGAACATGCCCTCAGCGCTACGTATTAAATAAAGGGAAAGCGGAGATGTTAGGAAACTCACTTTTTTTTTTTCACAAGGGAAGATCACCGCCAATGATTTTGGCCCTGTGACTCCCACTCTCACATCTAATCTGTCCATAAAGCAGATTATAAAGATAAATTTAGTATTACATGGATGTGAGTGGTCAGAGTCTGACCCAGTCATAAACCTCAAAATAACCCAAGCTACTCCAAAGTGCTCCAAAATCATACCGTAAAATGAAGCATGTTGAAAAGATTAGCCTCCTCATTTGATCAGATAGGAAGCTCATTTGGACTGGCTTCAAACTGTTTACTCTAAACCAAATGAGGTGTACACATGAATGTTGTTTATTCTGATTGAGCTCTTAGTCTGATTATTAACAGATTCACTGCTTGTGACCTTCTTGGCAAATCAGCAATATCAGATTCGGCTCATCAGCCAAAAAGTGCATCATAATATAATTTTTATGTGGCTAGAATTTAAAAAAAAAAAATGTTTTAAAGAAAAACATGAACAGCTTGTAAAGTATGTAATTAACCTAATTAACCTCATAAGATTGCATCCCAAATATTTCTGGGGGAAAAGGCTAAATGTATAAGACAGACAGACAGGCAGACATTTATATAATAAATAAATAAATAAATAAATAAATAAACTGAGTGCCTGAATAAATGAATTTTTTTTTTGTATTTAGACATTTGAAGGTATTACGTTAGATTTTTAAAGTGCTCCAAAAACACGCCATAAAATAATAATAATAATAATAATAATAATAATAATAATGATTTAAGTGTATTAAAAAAATAAAATAAAATAATAATAATAATAATAATAATAATAATAATAATAATGACTTAAGTGCATTTAAAAAAAAAAAAATAATAATAATAATAATAATAATAATAATGATGATTTAAGTGCATTTAATAATAATAATAATAATAATAATAATAATAATAATAATAATAATGATAATAATGCATTTGATAAAAAAATAAAAGCAGAAAAATGTATATCTTGATACCAATATATGATTGATTTTATTCCTGAAATCTTAGCACCACTTCGGCTAAGAATAAAACACTTGGGATCATGTTGTTAGAGGAAAATAATCATCCGCAGGGTGCTGTGATGAAGCAGAGTCACTCTGACCAACCCGAAGTTGATTTTGCTTTTCTATATCAGCGCCTCCTGACGTGTTTTATTCCTCTCATAACACACTACTTATTAATTTATTAATGCATGACACATTACATGCTACGTTACAGCAGCGATCAGTCGTTCTCTCTTTTATCTCTCATTTGAAGTTAATGAGACACAAAAAACACACATCTTTTCATGTTACCGAGAAAAAAAACCGAGAGAGTCATCGTGCGAGCTGTTACTATAGAAACGATGACGTATTAGAACGAGCGCATTCATATAAAGCAGCTGCACTACTGTCAGAACTGTTGTTATGGGAAATTAATCAACACCTTCTGACCAATCAGAATCCAGAACTCAACAGCGCTTTGGAATCAAGATCATCTTTAAACTCGGACAGAAAGTTAAATACAACTGGTCACTGATTAAACAAACAGCCAATGCTGGGACGAGAGCCGTGAGATATTTGGCGAGACGTTGCTGTGCCGCTGCTCTTAGTTAACCCTGACCTGGTTATATAAAGCGCGAGCAGGTTACTGGTAGTTCACCGTGACACCCACACGACGATCCACTCTAATTCACTTATCGTGCTCCGTCATCGCCGAGAATCACAGAGCTGTAAATATTACTGCAATAAGAGGAGCTTGTTCAAATAATGAGAGAGTGAAGAGAGCGAGAGATAATAGACCATTAGCTTATCATCCGTTATTATCTGCTTTCACTGCGAAGCCTGGGCCTCTTTTGTGATGTTGCTTATAAAATATTTTTTTTTAAGGTCTACAGGAAGCCACTTGTTTCAGAAAACCATTTCCTTTAATAAGAAAATTCCAGGAATAGAAGTGTGTTTTAAAATACTGAACAGATACGGATATTACTCACATTAACACACTTCCTTTGTGTATGCAAATTTCCTCTGAAAATACCAGTGAATTCTGCAAAAACAGAATTATTTTGCTGGCTTTCTCTTGTGAATGTAATGTTAAACATAGCTACAGATTATAGCAGGATTTTTAAGTGAATTACTGTGATCATGAAATATATCACACTATTATTACAACGCCCAAGTAGTAAAATATATAAAATGTCGATATCTGTGACTCAGTAAGCCATGTTGTTCTTCAGACGTATAATAAACTACAGAATTTCCTTACATTTGAAAAAAAAATTTTACATATACAACCTGCTGGGAAATTAACAATATCAGTTTTAATTCGTCAGCTGAAGGGCATCAAAATATCCTGTAAGGTGGCTGTAACTATTTTCATGAAAATCGTGAACTGCTTGTAAAGTAAGTTACCTTACCTTACTGTAAGTTACAAAAAGTCTGTAAGTTACCTACATGAAAATGTACAAGTTAGAATAAATAAGATTTTACAAGTCATTTAAATCAAATGAAAAAATTTTTTAGATACCATGTGCAAGTTATCTAAATAAAAATTGGCAAGTTAAACAAATAAAATTAAATTAATTACCTAAATAAAAATGTACAACTTTCTGATTAAAATGTACAAAACCCACATAACGATTCACTTTAATTCTTCACTTATCATGCTGATGAAAATATTTTTATGAGTAAATCTAATATATATATATATATATATATATATATATATATATATATATATATATATATACACACACACACATACAAACACTATAAATATATATAAATATACACAGAACAAAGGGCGCAAGTCTTAGGCACATGCAAAGAAATGCTGCTGAGCAAAGATTCCTTCAAATTATAAAAGTGTCTGGGGTTGCCAAGACTTTTGCACAATAAAGTTACTTCTATTAAATATTATAAATGTTTTACATTCATACAACTGAAGTTGTAATAAAAGTTGAAGACACTACGTCCACCCCTAATCCTACCCTCGCTGTACTTTTCAAATAGTTACAAAAAAGACCTATTTATTTATTTTTAAGCGGAAAAATAACAAAAAAAAAAAAATTTGTCGCATTTTAATTAAAAAAAAAAAAAATTTGACACCTTTAAATCTTTCTACTATAATTGTGGCTACATTTCATCCCATTTTTGTTAAAATAATTTTTATGGACACTTTTAAATCTTCCTTCAACTATAATTGTAGATGTTTCCACTTGCAGCAAATAAACAAAATATTTGTACTTTCATTGTTCTGAAATTTTCCCAATCTCAGGAAAAAAAAAAAAATACTAAACTTTCCTTGTTGCTCAGATGGTACTCTTATCTTTTGTATCTTTAATATGTATCTTCTACAGTGTACCGTTTAAGGTACACAAATGGGCCATAATTAGTTTTAAGATTTAAAGGTACACAACATGCACAATAAAGGTGCCAACCTAATGATAAGGAAAAGTACAGTTTAATACCTTTATTTTTCACATCCACGCTCTTCTCTACAGTATGCACCTCTGGACAGAAACTTGTCAGGTGAAAATTACTCGAATATGGATTTATTGCACATAAATCTTTGCAAATTAAGGCAGAATATATGCAAGTTCTCCTCATAACAAGCTACAGAGATTGTACATTCGTTCACACACTCACACACACACACACACACACACTCGAGTGCTGCTGTCAGGATCGATCAGCGGAAGACAACAGAAGCCCAAAGGGAAGATGGCAGATAATGGATTATACCATGACTCCTTTGGTTCACCAACTGAAAAACACAAGGGGAAAAAAAAAAAACCTGGGACTGTTAACAGCGGAGTAGACAGGAAAGTGGGTGTGAAATCCATTCTTGGTGCTATTTATTTGGTCCTTGCAACACAAAGCAAATAGTTTATTTCATTTGCCTACAAAGTGTGACAAAAACTCACTCATATATATATACACATACACACACATACATACACACACACACACATATATATATATATAAAAAACGTGTACTTCACTGTATATATATATATATATATATA
>CM075016.1:21057691-21062691 GCA_037576675.1 Pangasius sanitwongsei | reverse complement strand
ATTTCGATCATTTCGATATATTGTGCAGCCCTACTGTATGTACTCTATACTATACTGTATACTTGCTGTACATTCATACATACATACTTCTATACCATACAGTATACTCACTTTATAGAATTATTTATTGTCTAATGTTATATGTTTGTTTTTCTTACACCAGTCAGAAGCAGTGCTCCTAATTTCGTTGTATACGGAGATATACAATGACAGTAAAAGCTTTCATTCATTCATTCATTCATTCACTCACTCCATTCACTCCTGGTGTTGAGGGACACACAGGTATGTCACCTAATCACCTCGGTCTTCTGCCTTCCTGACTTTCTCGGCTACATGTGTAACAATATGCGGATCCGCTGTTGAGGCTTATCCAATCACCTGCATTCATCTAAGTTATTTATAAGGACCAGAGAAACGCTGAATGTTACAAACTTTCGCAGAAGCATCTGTTCGGAGTCTGTGGCATTATTCAAAAGTGCTCATGTGAAGCGCGACAAAACAGAACCATCACCCACAAAATGAATTTCTGACGACAATTCAAATAAGTCAAATTTATATTCAAGAGGAAAGGTCCACCAGAGTGCTAGTCCGTTACGTTACAGCCCAAGAGCGTGCAAATGAACGCTTGTTAATAACGGCCTGGGATTAAACTATTCACTGATGCAGAGATGCTGATACACTGCTGGCAGCTGCCACGCGTTTCTAAAATGAACTTTCTTTCTACGCTTTTCCTTTTTCTTTTGTTTCAGCGCAGTATCTCAAGAGCAAGTGGCTGAATGTTTACAGGATTTATATGGAATTATTATTATAACCAGCAGATGAATTGATTAAATTTCAGAATCGATCCAAACAGGGTCAAGGTCACAGCAAGGTCACATGTCTGAAATAGTTTTTCATCAATAGCTTCATTCCTTTTCTGAAGTCTATTTTAAGGGTGTTTCAGGGACACTAACTAGTAACAAGGAGGACTAGACTTGTAGGCTTTCATGCCTCGTCCATGCCATTAGCGTCAAGTTCTATCTGGTTTTTTTTTTCTAGAAAGTCCTTCCCCTGCTATTTTCATGCCTCTGCAGCTACACGGTGACGGCATTATGTTGTCGGGTTGTCCGTCCTTGTGTCCGTCTGTCCGAGATTCAATATCTTAAGAACGAGTAGTTGAATGTTTGCAGGATTTAGACGGAATAATCATTGTAACTGATTAGATTTTGGAATTGATCCAAACAGGGTCAAGGTCAAATGTCGTGGGTGGCGGAGACATCCCCGTCAACGCCTCTGGCATGGAGATCTTCCTGTTTACTGATGAACAATCCTACAATACTGAAATGCCTGTTTGTTTATAAAGGTCTGTTAATACAGCTGTACAATATATTTGACGCGTCTTATTTTATTTCGTTCGTAGCCAGGAGCTAATGATTAACGGTTAAGCATTAAACGGTAGCTGCTGTCACTGTTCGGTCGCGTTAGCCGCTTATCCAGACTTTTGTGCACAACGAAATTTATTTAACTGGACCTTCGCGACTCTTAACTGTTTTATACTGTAGAGTAAACACGGGGAAGGACTGCAAATATATCACGATTACGTAAAGATGTTTTCATGACACGCGACATGTATCATGGTATTATTTAGCTTTGTTCAGGTTCACACTGGAACACACACACAACACACTAGCAAAGCAGCAAGTCCAGGGGTTTTGTGAGATTGTTGTTTTAAACTGTGTTTTACACAATGCTTATTTTAAAAAAAAAAAGATCAATAAAAAAGGTATATTGCATAGCTAAACAAATTAGTGAACCCTTATTGCGTCAATCTTTCTGGACTTCCACATGGAATCTTATCTGGAACCAATCGAAATAAAATACTCAAACCAGATTTTGAAGTTGCATCACATACATCTGACATTTAAGTATGAAACAACGACCAACAAAAAAAATTATCCTTAAAAAAAACACAGCAAAACAACGCATCGTTGAGGGCTGCGACAAACAAACGGCTAACTCACAAGACCTTGTATGATGGAAGTCACACAGTTTAAGACTAAGAGGATCAGATTTTAAGAAAATATAATTATTTAACAAACGTTTTTTAAAAAAAAAAAAAAACGTACTCGCTGACATGGTGACGTTTTCTGGAAGGAAACGTTCATTTAACATTTATGGGCGGAGTCTCCAGTGTCAGCGCTTTGCAAGGCAAGTTTTCGTTGCAAGTTGTTTCACGGATGTTCCACGACATGGAATGTAGCTATAAATGGATAAAATGTATGATGTGTCATTCTTTAATAAATGAAATATTGTAATCGTTGGCAAACTGCTATTCCTTACTTGAATAAATGAGAACTTGTTTATGAGAGATGATTCCTTTAATGTAGTTAATTATATAAGCTGGTAGTTGATGAGTAATAACACAGCACGTTAATGTGTTCCAGCCTTCACACGTCCACTCGCGCGCTACACGCCCGTCGTGAAGCCTCCACAGAGACTCCTGGGAAGGCGTGTGTAATGTGCGAGCAGATGTACACGGGCACCACGCTGACGAGAGTGTGAAGCAAACACTGACTCAGACCTCCTGATCCTCGGTTCCTAGCACTCAGTGAGATCTCACAGCTGAGGGCAAACATGCAACTGGAAAAAGAGGAGTCTTTCACACTTGCGCTTTGTGATCTGGAAATGAGGCGTCCGGCGTTTTCAGAGACGCCACGGACACGCTACGGCCCGGATTAGGCTTGCGTGATAGAACGATTTAATCATCTCTACGCCATGTTACACTGTCACAATATCCAGTGATGTTTAATTATATCACATCATATTATACTATACTATATTATATTACCATTTTGAGTAGGAGATCAACATCGGAGTACGCTAGTACGAGTTATGGCTCATAAAAACGCCAAAAGAGCAGTGTTTCTCTACTCAATAAATCAAGACATTAGCCAATTGATTGGAACGATCTGTGCAGGTGTTTTGAACTCTCCAATACTAACCAATGTTTCATGGAAGCTCCGCCCCCTTCCCCCCGTCTTACATGCTCTCGTCATGTGGTGCGCTCTCGCTTTCCGTCAGGGTCAGCGGAGAAAAGTTTTGACTTCGTTTATGTGAAATTCAATCTATCAGTGCATGTTCGACTTAGCTAACATTAGATAAAGGAAATTATTAACATCACTTAGCTATATTTATTAGAAATGCCGCCGAACATTTTGGCCAAAAATGGTCAAATATAGTACGGTACTAAACTTTTGACCTGAAAAAGATTTTTTTTTTTCCTGATTTGTAATTTTCCATTTTAAAACATCTTGATCTCGATATCCTAGAGCCTACAAAGGCAGGAAAATGAGCACTTCCACCATTTCAGGTTTAAGGAGAGTATGCAGTCAGGAACTGCGACAATCGTAAAACCTCAGCTGGATGGTGGATTTTTAAGCGATTCTGCAGCAATACGCAGTAAACAGTTTTTTTAAAAAAAAAACAAAAAAACATAACATTGCATTTTTTATATAATCTTTTTTATATTATCTTTTTAATCTTGCCTAATGTCCACATGACTGATATTTTCACTGTTGATGCTGATCACAAAACAGCAGGAGACCAAAAGAGACACAGCAGGAGAGCGCCGGTCAAAAGAGTCTCTTAAATTCATTTAATTACTCTCTAATTATCATCATCATTAACATTATTTGTAAAGGGGTTAGATCTGACACTTCCTTGTAGATCTATTTACTCTTTTTGGGTCAAAATCTTCATTCGTTATCTCTTGTTCGGTAAAAGAGAAATGTTTTGGTGGCATCCCTAATAAATTTCATATTCATAATGTCATAAAGTTAATTAATGATAAATACACACTTGTCTGATGATAGCCAAGTCGAACACACCCTGTTAGATTTTAATAAACTCAAAGTATTCTTCGTTTACATTTACAGAAAGCGAGAGCGCCCGATGAGCTTCTCCATGTGAGTTGGGGAAAGGGGGCGGGGCTTCCAGGTCATGTTATTTAATACCAGGAAGTTCTAAACATCTGCACGAATCATTCGATATTCACAAGTTGATTGGCTTATCTTTTGTTTCATTGAGGAGAATAAGACTGCTCTTTTGCCAGATTTTTGAGTCATAACTCGTACTAGTACACACCGGTGTTTTTCTACAGCTCCTACACAAAATGCGTAAAGGTTGGCAGGTCTGGTGATATAAGATAATATAATATACAACAGTTAGTTCCGCTCCACTAATTTGACTGGTCAAGCGGTGTTCCAAGAGTGTCTATATTTCCTCTACCCACACTGGGGTTTATACACACGTTTCACTGTGTGTGTCACTCCACTCGTCTGTGTTCGCCACGTAAAGTTCCACTTCCTTATTAGAAACGGTTACTACGGTAGAGTTAGCGATATCATCAGCAGACATGGTAAACAATACTTTTCAGGAATATAACTTTCGACTTAAAACATGAAAGCTCGTCGGATGAAGATGAAAAGAAAAGAATTTGACCAGATGCACCTTTAACAGGAACGTATAAATCAACGTGAGCTAGCTAGCAAGCTAGCCGACGGGCTATAAAGTGAGAGTGGCTTCTCGGGATCTATTTCTGCTCGCAAAAATGAACAGAACGTTTTGCCATATTCTAAATGTCACTTACTCAGTGTTAATTTCCTGTTTGTAGCACTGTTGTGTAAAAGCAATATCGCCCTCACGATGGTGCGGTTATGCTGAAAATCGGCACGGCTGTGATTGCGATATTGCTTAAATTTAATATAATATAATATCACGTAATATAACAGGTGATACATTTCACTGGATATTGTGACACTGTAATATCAAATCAAATTCAAATTTTAGGTCACATGCATACCCATAGACAGTACAACTTGCAGCGAAATGCTTTATACAACTGTTCCGACATAAAATAAGAAAAATATAGAAAAATATATACATTCAAAAAAGTGTATAAGAATAGATGGATGTATATATATATATATATATATGGATATCATGTAGAGTTATCGAGCTAT
>CM075016.1:21033290-21057591 GCA_037576675.1 Pangasius sanitwongsei | reverse complement strand
TATATATATATATATATATATATATATATGTATGGATATATATATGGATATCATGTAGAGTTATCGAGCTATCTAGTAATCTAACACAAGCCTGTACTACAGCAAAGTGTTAAATCTAACACTTTATAAATAACGTTAATGGTGATGATCATTAGGAAGTGATTAAAACACTCGCCTGCACCAGTCAGCATTCAAACGCTTTAAGAAGTGTCCACAGTGGCGGCCATGTGGACACCAGACAGGCGATTTGTTAAAGGATTAGCGAAGACGTCTAGTTTTCCTCTCTTTTTTATGGTTTAATGTGCATTACTGTGCAATCACCTAAAATCCATCATCCAGTGAAGTTTCCACGATTCCCGCAGTTCCTGATAATATTATCACAGCCTCCCCTACTCTCATTAAATCTGAAATGGCGGAGATGATGGTTTCTCTGTCTTTTTGAAAGCTATCGGTTCTGGAAGATTAAATCATTTTATTTATCGTGATTTTTTCAAAAAAAAAAATCATAGGGGAAAAATCAGTATGGTACAAGCAGAGTGTGGTTGAGGCGTGGAGGAAGCTGATCCGAAGCCGTCCGTTTAGCTCTCGGAGCTCGGCAGGACGTTAAACGTGCGTAACCCCGGTGTGGGTGTAGGGAGCGGCCGCAGCTGGCTCTTCTGAAAGGAACACAAACAAGACTTGGCTTGGCTCAAGGCGGATTCCTCATTTCTGCTTTGAATGGGTGGCAAACAAACCAGACAGAGGGCCAGACATATTCAAATTCCATTGTTAAAATAAGCAGCATACTGGGAGATATGGTTACTGCATCCAAATCCATTCCTATTCCCCAAAAAACACTGACCTAGGGCTCCATGTGAAGCCGTTAGAAACGCGCTTCTCCTAACTGAAGCCTGAAACCAGGCCACACTTCCCTTCCTCATCCACAGATTTCACATACAATAAAAAATTTAAAAAAAAAAAAAAAAAAAAAAGAAATGAAATGAAAGAGTGAAAGAGAGGAAGAGAAAGTGATCCTGAGACAAAGCAAAAACAAAAGAGAAAAAAAACAAACAACACAAAAGTGCAAGGAAAAAGAGAGAGAAAAAGGTCAACAAAGCGAGGGAAACTGAAAGAGAAAAAGACAGACAGGAAAAGTCAGAAAGAGAGTCTGTGAGAACAGAGACAGAGAGAAAGAAAGAAAGAGTAAAAATAAAAGACAGAAAAGGGTGAAAAAGAAAGCGCAAAGAAAGGAAGAGACAACGAAGAACAGAGAGAAAAGAGAGAAGAAATAATAAGTGCTTTTCTACAACAGTGAGAATCAATAGAGGGAAAGAGAGGAGATGAGAAAACTGAGAAAAATTAGAGGAATGTAAAAATAGTGAAAAGAAAAGACAAAAAAGTTCAAAAGAAAGAAAGAAGTTAAACATTAATAAAAAAAAAGATGAACAGGAGGAAAGAGAGAAAATGAATAAACTGAGAAAAAGGAGAATAAAGAAAGTTAGAGAGAGAGTTGTAAATGGTAGGTCGGGGAATAACGATAAAGCTCTGGTGTTATAAATGCTGTAAATATCAGACGGTCTTCGTGCAGTAAATGTAAAAATGTGTTTATAAATCAGAGGAGAGAGAGAGACGGCTCGGAGGAGAGAGACGTGTCAGAGGCGAGAGAGACATGTCAGAGGAGAGAGAGACGGCTCGGAGGAGAGAGACATGTCAGAGGAGGGAGATGGCTCAGAGGAGAGACATGGGTCAGGGCAGAGACATGGGTCAGAGGAGAGACATGTTGGAGGAGAGACATGTTGGAGGAGAGAGAGACATGTCAGAGGAGAGAGATGGGTCAGAGGACAGAAGCGGGTCGGTGGAGAGAGACAGCTCAGAGGAGAACGACAGCTCAGGGCGGAGAGACGGGTCAGGGGAGAGAGAGAGACAGGTCAGGGGAGAGAGGGAGAGACGGGTCAGGGGAGAGAGGGAGAGAGATGGGTCAGGGGAGAGACATGGGTCAAAGGAGACAGCTCAGAGGAGAGAGACAGCTCAGGGCGGAGAGACGGGTCAGGGGAGAGAGAGAGACAGGTCAGGGGAGAGAGGGAGAGACGGGTCAGGGGAGAGAGGGAGAGAGATGGGTCAGGGGAGAGACATGGGTCAAAGGAGAGACATGTTGGAGGAGAGAGAGACATGTCAGAGGAGAGAGATGGGTCAGAGGACAGAAGCGGGTCGGTGGAGAGAGACAGCTCGGAGGAGAGAGACAGCTCGGGGCGGAGAGACGGGTCAGGGGAGAGAGGGAGAGATGGGTCAGGGGAGAGAGAGAGAGAGAGAGACGGGTCAAGAGAGACGGCTCAGAGAAGAGAGACAGCCCGGAGAAGAGAGATGGCTCGGAGGAGAGAGACAGCTCAGGGCAGAGAGACGGGTCGGGGAGAGAGAGAGACGGGTCAGGGGAAAGAGGGAGAGACGGGTCGGGGAGAGAGAGAAAGAGAGAGAGAGACGGGTCAGGGGAGAGAGAGAAAGAGAGAGAGAGACGGGTCAGGGGAGAGAGAGAGAGAGAGAGACGGGTCAGAGGAAAGAGACAGTTCCAAGGAGAGAGACAGTTCAGAGGAGACAGACATGTCATAGGAGAGAGAGAGATGGGTCAGATAAAAGAGACTAGTCAGAGGAGAGAGACAGTTCCAAGGAGAGAGACGAGCCAGAGGAGAGAGACAGTTCCGAGGAGAGAGATGAGCCAGAGGAGAGAGACAGTTCCGAGGAGAGAGACGTCAGAACTCAGAGGAGAGAAAAGCGTGGAAGCTCAGCTGATTTCTCTCAGTGTGCACTCGCGACTAATCACAGCACACATTCAGAGGAACAGCGTCGAGTGCAGCTTCCACACCGCTCCAGAAATATATAAATAAAATCACGCTGCTTGTCTCAAACGGCGCAGTGCAAACGCTTTAACTCGGCCCACACTTCAGCCTGATTGTGAGGAGCTGATTAATCACGTTACTCCAGTCACACGGAGCACTACAGCAGCTGCAAAGCAACATGGGAGCAAACGCTCAGCTGCCTCCGCTGCAACTGTTCGCTTTAAACACCGCGCGTCTGAGCCTCGTTATTACTGAGATATCGCACGGTTAATAAACGCAACGACTGGCTGGTGACACAGTGTTTAATCGCCATTTTGTTTTAAATTAACAAACACATTTAACTAATTAACAAACTGCAATGAAGCTTGTAACTGGGGCGGGAAAAAATGTTATCACAAAACAAAAACAAAAAATGTTGCTCGGTGTTAAACAACTCGAACCGTGACTGTATAGTAAACAACTTAATAAATAAATAAATAAATAAATAAAAATTAATATATAATTTAAAAAAAAAAAAACAATTTACATGTAAATGTATTTACATCCATAAAAGTCGTATAAAATGCATGTGCATGCTGTTAAACACAGGCATGAAGCAGGTAGTGACATTACACTGTGTGTGTGTGTGTGTGTGTGTGTGTGTGTGTGTGTGTAAATATCAGCATGGAGCAGCAGGGGATTTGTCGGTGTGTGTGTGTGTGTGTGTGTGTGTGTGTGTGTGTGCGCGTGTGTGAAGTATTCTCCTAACCCAGTGTAGCGTAACTACTTGTACTCTCACAGCACACACTGAACACACACTCATAACACACACTGAACACACACTCATACCACACACTGAACACGCACTCATACCACACACTGAACACGCACTCATACCACACACTGAACACGCACTCATACCACACACTGAACACGCACTTACAGCACACACTGAACACGCACTTACAGCACACACTGAACACGCACTCATACCACAACCTGCACACACACTGAACACGCACTCATACCACACACTGAACACGCACTCACAGCACACACTGAACACGCACTCACAGCACACACTGAACACGCACTCATACCACAACCTGCACACACACTGAACACGCACTCATACCACGCACTGAACACGCACTCATACCACGCACTGAACACGCACTCATACCACGCACTGAACACGCACTCACAGCACACACTGAACACGCACTCATACCACACACTGAAAACGCACTAACACCACAAATTGAACATACACTCACACTACACACTGAACACTCTCACACTACACACTGAACACACACTCACCACACACCCTGCACACACACCGAACACTACACACTGAACACACACTCACACTACACACTGAACATACACTCACACCACACCCTGCACACACACCGAACACTACACACTGAACACACACACACACTACACACTGAACATACACTCACACCGAACACTACACACTGAACACACACTCACACTACACACTGAACATACACTCACACCACACCCTGCACACACACTCACACCACACCCTGCACACACACTGAACACTACACACTGAACATACACTCACACCACACCCTGCACACACACTGAACACTGAGAGAGATGCAGATAAATGACTCTCTGTATGGAGAGCGGCGTTTAATGAGACGGTTAAAATAAGCATGAGGAATGTCGCAAGTGTCAGGGCTCTAAATGGAAAGGTTCCCCCTCTAGCACAGGGCTTTTTAATTAACACGGGGAGAGGGGAAGAGAGAGAGAGAGAGAGAGAGAGAGAGAAATACTACAGAAAGGGAAAGCATACTTTTCAAATACATGTGAAAAAGACAAAAAAGTTGAAAAAGGAGGATCAAAGAAAGAAGGAAAGAAAGAATGACAAAGAAGAAAGGAAGGAAGAAAGAAAGAGTGGCAAAAAAGGAAAAAAGAAAAAAGTGTTTTATAAAACAGAAAACAAAAAAAAACAACTGAAGGAAAGAGAAGAAATGGGAAAACAGATAAACATAAAAAGAGTAAAAGGTCTAAAAGAAAGAAAGAAAGAAAGGAGATAGAGCGAGTGACAGAAAAACAAGAAGAAAAAAGGAAAGTGGATTAGAAAAGCAGTGATAAAAAGATCAATATTAGAAATGAAAGAAAATGAGAAAACTGAGAAAAAGGAGAATAAAGAAAGTGAGAGAGAGAGTTGTAAATGGTAGTTCGGGGAATAACGATAAAGCTCTGGTGTTATAAATGCTGTAAATATCAGACAGTCTCCGTGCAGTAAATGTAAAAATGTGTTTATAAATCAGGACTGCGCAGAATCAGAGGAGAGAGACGGCGCGGAGGAGAGAGATGAGACAGAGGAGAGAGAGACGGCTCGGAGGAGAGAGATGAGACAGAGGAGAGAGACGGCTCGGAGGAGAGAGACGGCGCGGAGGAGAGAGACGAGACAGAGGAGAGAGACGAGACAGATGAGAGAGACAGGTCAGAAGAAAGTCAGCTCAGATGAGACAGATGGCTCAGAGGAAGAAAGAAAGAAAGAAAGAAAGAAAGAAAGACAGGGGTAGTTTTATGGAAAGTGGAAAGGTTCCCCTGTTAGCCCAACAGTCTTTAATTAAAATCTCCAATCTCAGTCAATGAGATGGTGCTCACAGTGTAACCTCTATAGCCAATACCACACACACACACACACACACACACACACACAGCCGGCATGTCGCCTAGACGGTTCCACACCATTACAGGTTCTCAAACGTGATTAAATCTCAAGGAAAAGTGAGATGGGGCTGAAAGCACTCTGAGCCTTTATGAGCTCAGAGAGCCGAAGCCAAATAATATAAAAGAACGACACTGAACGAGAGGAAAACTGAGAAAAAGAGATAAAGAGAGAACAGAGAGAAAAAGCTGAGGCAAACAGAAATGCTGGAACAGTTCCAGGGTCTGCGCTGTTCGAGATCCAGATGAAGACGAGACCCAGAGGAGCAAGATGGAGACATGAAAGTGAAAGAAAGAAAGAACGGTAAAAACGCAAAAGAAAAAAAAATAAAAGAGGCGAAACAAAAGTAGCTAAGAAAAAGTGAAAGAGGAGGTAGGTGTGAAAACAAAAGAGAAATATACACAAGAAAATCAAGAAGAAAGGTTAAAAAAAGAATAACGTTTAAAAAAGAAAGAAAAACAGAAAAATAGTAAACAAAAAAAAAATAGGTGAAGTAAAAACTTAAAAGTGAGAAAGTAAAAACAAGCAAAGAAAGAAAGAGCAAAAAGCACAAAAGAGGAAGAAAAACAGAAAAATAGTAACAAGAGGAGATCATTCGGAAAACGTAAAGACCAGTAAGACCACGTAAATAAGATAAACAAAAGAAAGAAAGAAAGAAAGAAAGAGAGTAAAAAGTGCAAAAGAGGAAAAAATAAAAGTGTGACAAAGCATAAAAGTGAAAGTAAAAGATGAAGGTCGAGGGGAGCCTGACGGAGATGGAGGCAAAAGAGTTAACCTGCATCTCTCTCTCTCTCTCTCTCTCTCTCTCTCTCTCTCTCTCTGCACTTCAAAGGTTAGCCGTCGCTCTACTTGCGCTGTGGATCTGCCAAACACAGGGCCTCTCAAGACCTGCTTCTACGGTTGCTGTTTAAAAAAAGAAAAAGGGGAAAAAAAAAAAGAAAAAAACAGAACAAAACACGGCAGAACCTCTCTCATCCTGATGGCGAGGTGTTCAGTAGCTCGGGGAGCTTGGACCAGCTCGGCTCTCCACTCGTCTACCACACCGCTTCGAAACCAGGAGAGGTGCAGCATCACGCACGAGGGTACGGCTAAGCCGAGAGGAGGTGACGCAGAGTTAAACCCTGACTCTGTACATCACATAAAGCAGAGTTAAATGTTCTATAATTACACACACACACACACACACACTCTATATCAGGCAGAGATAATGGACTATTGTGAACAATGGCGTCTGGAATGTAAGAACAAGAAACGAGAACAAAAGCATGGTGTGTTTTTTTTTTCTTCCCCAGCTGTCCTGCTATCACAACGTATAATCCGGAGGCTGAGGTGAGAAACCCCAGAACGCAGCCCAGTTCGAGTTCTACGGCGAGAACCCCGCTATTAACTCCAGAAAGTAGAGCCGTGTCAAACACGACACTCTGCACTTCTGTCATAATGAGTAACGAGCTCCGTCGTTAATCAGCAGGTCCTGTTCAGTCCTCTGGGAACACCGCGTCCAACTGCGCTCAAGATCTGTAATTAAATAAGCATCCAGTAACGTACGATTCAAGAACTGTAGCTTTCACCGCTGCTTCATTCCAACGACACCTCATACGGTTTAAAAGGTGAAAGAGAGGCGGAGAAATAAAAGGACAGAAACAGAACGAATAGTAAATAAAAGTGAAATCAAGGAGATAAGTGTAAAAACAACAACTAAAGTGACAAAGAAAGAAAGAAAGAAAGAAAGAAAGAGGGGGAAAATAATAGGAGGCAAAAATAAAAAATAGTAAATAAAAGTGAAATAAAGGAGATAAGTATGAAAATGTGACAAAGTAAATCAGATAAAAGAAAGAAAGAAAGAAAGAAAGAAAGGAAGAAAGGAGAAAAAATAATAGAAGAGAAAGATAAAAATAGTAAAAAAAAAAAGAAAAGTAAAAAAGAGGAGATAAGTATGAAAATATAAAAGGAAATAGGAAAAGCTACAGAAAGAAAGAAAGAGTGAAATGAAATGTGAAATAAATGTGAAGTAAGAAAACATAAGTGAAAAAGAAAGAAATAAAGAAACAAAAAGAAACAAAAATACTAAAAAGAAAGAAAGAAAGAAAGAAAAAGAAAGAAAGAAAGAAAGAAAGAAAGAAAGAGGGGGAAAAGAGAAATATAAAAAATAGTAAAAAAGAGGTAAGTAAATAGGAAAAGCTACAGAAAGAAAAAGAAAGAAAAAAAGAAAGATATGAAGTTATAAAGAAAAAGCTGCAGATGAAAGAAGTGTAAGGGGAAAATGCAACTTGCTGACAGCGCTAGTGCTAGAAAAGTGTGCAGAAATGACCGAGCAGCGCTTCCACATCGCTTTTATTTTTACTCATGAGTCATTTTTCTGTTTATAACATCGTCAGATTTTATTATACAAACACGGAGCATCAGACGCTGCAGTCTGGGCTTTTCAATGTGTGAAACGGCTACGTATTACGAAAACCTTTCACTGTAAAAATACGACTTGTCTCATTTTTTTCCACCATTAAGTACAGATCATGATTCTCTCTACTGTAGCTCAGCCGTTCTGCTAAGTCTCATTCCATTAAAATCAAAGTATATAAAATCATAACCTACATAAACATACTGCTGATTCTGATTGGTTGCTCTGTAGCATTGACATCATCTTTACCGAATATAGTCCCGCCCACTTCAAACTGGCTAGAAGAAAATGGCAGGAAACAGAAATTCAGGAATCTTGTAACTGATCTTGAAGCTATAATTTACAGTAAGAAGCTAATTATGAAAATAATTTGGTAACAGCTTCAATAGTAACTGACTCACTGATCATTCTGGATGTCAGGTGCTAAGTAAAAAAAAAAAAAAAACGACAAACACTCAAAAGTGGAGCTGAATCACCAGTGAAAACGGCATCCTTTAGCCGTTCGTCGCACAAACAACGCAGTTAGTTTAAAGACATTACGAAAAAAAAAAATCACTCATGGTTTGGAATTTCTTCTCGATCTGAGCTTTCTCTAATGACCGGGTCAACGAGACTGCGCGTGTAAACATGCACGAGTCATGTGGGCCACGATTAAGAGATCCAGACAGAGATATTCTTATCTGATGTGGCCTTTCCAAGCAGCTGTAAGAGGAGTTGGAGGAGGAGGTTGAGCATGGCTAATGTTAGATAATGTTAATTTAGCAGTTGGCTGTATGGAAAAGCTAATGCAAGCCATACATTACGTCCAAATTACATATACACGTCCAGCTGCGTGACGTCCGTTGTCATGATGTGATTGCTGTTATTGTGCGCTGCTCTGTCGGGGGTATGTCGCACAGCACATTAACCCACGTGACCTTTGTCTAGCACTCATACATACTCCACGGTTGTATTCATATTTACAGCACTGCTTCTTATGTTCAAAAAAAATTTAGGAATTTTACAGAAAGAAACTACAGGTTGATCATTTTTCAGATTTTTTGGGGTAAATTCCATCTATAACATGTCTTCCCTTCTACTGCAGTAATCAAAAAAAAAAATCCAAACCCAACAGAAAAATTTTACACCGTTTTGTCGCACTCACAACCAGCGCACTTCCTGAAACGTAGCCACTTTGATCAAAGCTTTAACTCCGCCCACTTCACAATCATGTCATTTCATATACAGCTGAATAGCTTGTTTCCTGATATACTGTGTGTCAATTTACTGTATGTTTCATTAAGACATACACTTTGTTAACACCGTTATAAACGTTATAAATCACATTTGATTGGAGAAACACATGAAGTCACTCTGTGTATTTTTAAAACCTCAAAAGCATTTTTTTTAATATATTAAAAGCAAACAAACAATCTCATTTTATAGATGATCCACATTCGTGAAATTTTACAAGTTCATTATTATGCTCATTTAGAAATACAGGAAAAAAGGAGTTTATCAAAATGGCGGATTTATAGTAGGCTCGGGACAATCGACGAAAGGATCGGGAATCGCCGACAGATTCCGACTATCGCAGTAGCTATCAAGCTGGACGATTAAATTCCGATATCTGTCGAAAAAACGCAGCGTCTGCAGCTTTAATATCGACAGAAATAAACTGAGTTCACCAATTATGTATCCTATACAAACCTTAATAGCCTGCTGTCTGAGAACAAAACGTCCTTCTCTGATGTATCTTAGCTTCCCGTGTCTGTGCTGCCGAACAGATAAAGCCGCGAACGCCTTCGCTCTCAAAGCGTGAACAGAGATTTAAATTAAAATGAAACAGCGAGTTGTTTATCAGGGCAACTTCACTATACAAGAATTCAATAAGTATCTCTGCTTCTGCTCAACAAAAGAGCAAATTCGTGTGTAGTTTATATAATTCTATTTCAATTTTATAATGAGTATACTTACAGCTAATGACTCGTTACGTTTATTTACAGTCCCAAATTCAGTTTTGCAGCATTCCTGACCTTGTTAACGAGTAATTAAGTAATTAAAAAGTAAAACGCTGACTAACTGCTCATGCTAGCGACTGCAGCTGCAGCCGACTCAAAAACAGCTTCCAGTATTTCTTCCTCCGTGTAGCTGCCATACACAGAAAATAATAAATATTAAAGATCATTATTTAGCACTGAAGTTAACAAATCGTTTACTACTCTACAGCTAGTGGACTGTTAGCCGTTAGACGTTATCCAAATTATAGCAAGAAAGCTATTGGTGCAAAATAAAAGAACCAATTACACAAAACCTAAACGCTCTTTCATAACGCTAATCACTTTTAGTAGTTGAAAAAGTTGAACTCATTTTAATTGGCGAGGTTTCATTGACATTATCATGTTGCTGTCATTGCTAGCCCCTTGTGCTGCCTTCTTCGCCTCTCTAACTAGCACTTACTTGCATAATTTAACCTGTTAACTAAACTACAGCCATATAGTCAGTGAGAGACTACACTGCTAATAAACATTTTGTCACTAAAACACATTTTTCAGTCTGCATTTAAAAGCCTTTTGATCTTTAAGCATCGATATTCTCTGGTTTGTAACTTATATTATGCTAGTTCTTGCTAGTTAGCAAGCTAATGTTTTCCTACCCGTCACAGTTGTCTATCAGGCAAGGGTTTATCCTAAAATTAGGACAGATTGACAATGTTCTGTTACAGCAGAACAACGGTTTATCCTAAAGTTAAGATAGTTTGTTAGGATAGTTTGACAATGTTCTGTTACAGCTACTGTCATCAATTAACTTGTAACTGAAATGCTAAACAGGAAAGACACAATTTCACAGTTAGCATGCTTCTCTAAGAAGGCGTAGTCAGAAAAAAATTCCCAAAGCATGTTTGCAATCGAGACGTATACGTCTCTTAGAAACTACTTTTTTTTTTTTTTTCCCCCAAAAGAGAGACTTGAAAATCCATAGCAAGTTATTTTAAGCGCTGGATTATTCTGAATTTAAACTCTTACTTGAGCAAATTCTACAAATGGCACTTGGGTAGTTATAAAAGACCTGCAAATGAAACACCTGCTAGAAAAGTTGTTCCTCCTCCTTCTGTTGTTCTAATATTAGTCAAATCTCACTCAGACAGTTTCAAAATTAAATCGTGCATGAACAAGATTCCAGCAAGCAGATGAATCAGGATTCCCAGTTAACGTTCTGTTTTTCCCTTCACCAAGTTGTGAGCATAGACGGCTTTTGGGTTTTTTTTTTTTTTTTTTTTTTGGGTTCTTGTGTAATAATATATGTGAAGTGGGGCATTTCCTTACGCTTTCGTCAAGGAGCAGGGTGTCACTTCATTTCCTGTCTGCTAGAACAGAGCAGAAATGCTCGTTAAGTATATACTATGCATTTCTCTCCAGTCTACATTCCTTTCAGAGGTTACAAATCGATAAGCCATGAAGCTATTAAGTCAATCCACACTGCACGCAGAGGAATGTAAATGATGCATATCTACTCAACGTTAAATAAAACACTGCGATCCTGCGCTGCAAACAGCCGTGTGTAGACACGTATGTAAAACCTGTGGGGTTATGAACAGACATTAACTGTGCAAATCAAGTGGTTTACAGCAGGGAATTAAATTTTAATTTGGAAAGCCCTGCTCCATCTGGACCGAACACGCAAAGCCAACACATGACACGCGTGCTCTCAGCAGCAGGGCCGAAGCCAATTTACTCAACCTTTCACAGCTGCACGCATCAGAGAGCACTCGCTACACTTTTAGTGCGCTCTCCAAAACCCACGCTCAGCAAATTACACACAACCCAACCTCGCTTTAATTCTCCTTTTACACTCAGTGACTTTCCCTTCGTAGCCCTGCTGCATACACTGTTAAGTGCACTGAAGCTACCTATTCAAGGAGATGTGTCAAAAAGCATCAGGTATATAAAGAACAAGCGGGACTAACTGTTAGTCACGCTCAGAGCTGAGAAACGTCTAAAACCGGAAATCCCCTACCTCGTCATACTTTCAGTAAGAGCTAAATATAAGTCACAATATGCAGCGCTTAGTCCATCTGAATGGAATTCTGGTGTAGGGATGGGTGATATGATGATATAATTTTGACATATTGAGATAAATTATATTGCAATACACTTTCCTAAGGTAAAACGGGTATCGCAAAATCTTTTTCAGACATTTTTCTTTGTCAAATTGTGATTACAGAATCTGATTGGAAGCAAGCTGAATTAGTAAATATTAAAATTTAAATAAAATATTAAAATAAATATTAAAATAAAATATTAAAATTTTGTACTGAACCCTTAAAATTTTACTTTGAATATACTAGAATTCTTTCAAATTATTATAATAAAATAATTTTAAAATTAAGTTTAAAATATCATTTAAAAATAATTTTAATAATTTTTAAAGTAATTTATTTTTGTAGGCACTATGCAAGGATTTTCAATAAATAAACTAATAAATAAATGCAACACGTCTGTTTTGCTGTTTTTCCATGATACACGTAAAATGTCAAATAATACGTAAAAATGTCTTCCCCCCCCCCAAGTATGGTGACATTATAGTTTTGTCATATCGCCCGCCCCTATAGATTCTTTACGCAGGTGAGCAGCAGCGTCTAAGCAAGGTGATCTTGGGCACTTCCAAGTGAACACTACCGCAGTGAGGAAGCGATCTGACTCGGAATCGACTCGACTGCATGAAGTGAATCAAACATGCCGTGTGTTTCGGGTTTCACATTTTTTGTAGATGTGAGCGGCTAAACTGCGCCGAAGGACAGAGCTGTAGCGCTGCAGAAATGCCATGTGTCCTGGATATTTGCACAGACGAACAACATAAGGAAAATAAACCCTGGATGAGATAAACAAAACTGGTTATTTATATAATTACCGAATTACTACTGAGCGCCGGCTACGTGTTCTCTGTGCTTGGGTGATTTTTTTTGTGATTTCTAGGTGTGCCATATTTCTGACCAATGAAAGTGTTTTCTGAGGACTTTTACAGTCCTACATGCTCCTCAGCCTCAGAAAATGGACTAACAGGTGTGAAAGCACCGTCAGTGAAGCATCCATGTTGCGCTTTTAGACTTTTTAAACCTACTACGGACTACTTCCACGTAATAACAGGATTATTATTGTTCGTACACACCTCTCTCGGTTTGTTACATGTCCCGTAAGAGCTCAAATCTAAAATATTAATAAATCGTCGCTGTAGCAGGTCGCAGTTTGAGCGAGGACATTCCCGTTCACCAGCCTAACCGACTAAACCTGTGGAGGAAGCCCTGGATGGGTCCAGCTCTTCAGCCTGGATCTCTGGAGGATGGCTAAAAATACACCAGCAGAGAACAGGGGTGATTAGAAGCGGACAATGAGCAGCAGGAAGCGATTCTGAGGAAAGGTCAGGGGAAGATTCCTGTGGCAAAGGCGAGCAGGGTGACAAAAAAAAAGGGACGGAAGCTCAGTGGCCTCTCTACAAGCCTCCCCTTACGGATGAATCCACACCATGTCTAAAAGACCCAGGTTTTATTCTGAGATTGACGGCACTCTGGATTTCTGATAACACAGTTCACACAGGCGCTGGCTTTTTGGGCCACTCTGACTCATGGGAGCTGAGTCAGAGCTGGAGGTACCGAGGCTGTCTTCCAAAAATAAATTCATCTTTATAGTGTGCAAATCTTACGTCACTTGCGGATATTTTTAACCAAGTACATTTCATTTATAAGGTTCCTGTGAGGCACAAGTCGAGAGCATGTGAGATGGAGGGAAGGGGCAGGGCTTCTAGGTGGGGTCATTTAACATCGGAGATATCAAAAGATCTGCGATACTGATATGTCATTTGGCTCATCTTACCACTTTACTGGGGGAAAAAAGCCTGCTCTTTTGGCATACATTTGAGCGACAACTCATACTAGCGTACGCCGATGCTGAATTGCAAAGCTACGCAAACTACATAAAGGTTGGCAGGTCTGGGAATATAATATAATTGGAAAAAAAAAAAAGGTCACATACAGATGAGCAAATCATTATATCATTCAAGCCTAGTTGTAGCACATGAAAAACAGCTTTGTATCATTTCTATGCAATTAAAACTCTTTGCTGGAGCTCGAGCTGTTTCTTGGAGTGCCGCATCACTGCATGCTGTTTTCCCCATGGTAACACACCTGAATAACTCGCTAATTAACAGATGAGCTGAAGCATGCGTGTCGAAATGGGAAAAAAAAAAAAAATGCAAGCACTTGGAAAAAAAAAATAAATAAATAAATAAAAAACACTAGTACAGTCCAACATTTCACAGCTGAAAAGTGCTGCTGTTTTCTGAAAGGCTCGATTTCCATCAGTTCAGTCCACACTTCTCAACAGTGTTTCATAAGCGTGCAAGAGGATGTTGATTCTAAAGGATATTTCATCAAACCTCAACACCCCTTCCTCCTGGAAATGACATATTAAAGACAAACTACAAGCTGTCTGATCTGCAAACACAAAAACCCTCTCACTGTCTGTCGGGTTAATCACGTTTGCTCCAGAGTTCTGCGTCTGGACTTAAAGTGAAACCTGACTTCAAAACACCCGAAACTGAAACAGACAGGGTTTAAAATCATTTCTCCTAAATACAGTGATGCTCCCTCAGAGAGGCGATCTAGGCCAAACCACTCTCTTCTGTTCCTGTCAGAGCAGGTACAGATGTCATGCCTTGTGACCAAATTCCTCCCCATGGCCTACAGAAGCTTGGCTGGAGCTAGTCATCGGAAATCATGTGACTTTGGCTCGTAAGATGAACTACTAGATGTTCTAGCAGTGGTAGCTCGGGGTCTATCCATAGCTGCCTGGCCCTAAGTAGTCTAGAGCATGGTTTCTCACACTTTTTGCGTCCAGGGACCCTTTCCGGAGTAACACAATTTCCGAGGGCCTGCTTACGATCATGGAACAGATTTAATTTTGAGGATGATAGGCCAAACATGTACCATCATTTTAACCTATTCAAGTCATGAGAGCTTTTTATTCCTGAACTTTCCACTCATCCAGATGTAGATTTGAAACTCTCTGTTTCATATTAAAATCACACTTATAGTTAACATTATTTATACTCGTTACTCTAGTTGAGTTTTAGATTAACTTGTTTCATTTCAACTGACTAGTCAGTTCAGCTTACAATTATGACAACCAAATAATAGTCAAAACAACCTGGATACCAGGGGCTCCCTGGATACAAGTCACGGACCCTGGGATCTCACTTTCAGACCCATGGGTCTAGCGGTCACCACTGTTTTCTTTTTCTTCATTCTACAAGAAAAGGCTGTCGCAAAACAAACGTTTTTATGAAGAAAATAAGGTGCAAGCGCTCCTGTTCCACTCCTGCTATCACAACTGTCTCCTCACAGCAAAACATATTGAGGAAAAAAACACTATAGACACATTCGAATAATATCTTTTGTGTGTGATGTAAAGAAAAAACACCGCAGCTCACATTTAAACGTTGGCTGACAACTTGCTAACTTTTTGTCAAGGCCGCAAACACAACATGCCACATTAGAAACTTTCTTAGAAAAGAATAATGACTATGGCTAGTCGTCTTCTATGCAGGAATTTTTACTAGTTTGTGTCTGTATTAAGGCACTTAACTAGTTAAATAGCTTGCCATACCACTATTACATTTTGTTAGCTACAATTTTTAGCTGAAAGTAGGGTTGCTGGGAAACCAAATCATGAGACTGGGCGACAAATTACAGCTTGTCCAGTGGGCTAGCTAAGGAACTTATGACTTGTCCATTGGTGTTCAGAATGTTATGGGTTCAAAAAAAAATCACAGGACTACCAAAAGAACCACTTGTTTCCACTTAGGTAATGGTCTCATCCCTTTATTGCTCATCTGCATGCTTGAATTGTGTCCTGTCTCCATTGTAAAGTCACTTTGGATAAAAGCGTCTGCCAAATGAACAGACGCAAATGGAATGTAAATGTAGATCACACGAGGTTAGCTGTGGTCACGAAAGGCCAGAGTCCAGTTTCAATAATCTGCCAAGCCTCCTTGTGGAGATCTATATTACACACCAAGCGTTTCAATTTCAAGCCCCCAAAAAGGACCTCATCCACCTGAGAAAACACAGACTGGACAGAGCAGATGTTGGCTGATTAAAGGGGAACTAAACTTGGCAGAAAAACTGGTGCAGTTGGTGACCACTTTGCTGAACTCCAGGTCTCCAGAACCACAGTTCGGCTCTCTCGGTTTCTTTCAGGGTTTCTTTACTTGGAAATCTGGTGAACGTTACACCTGCCAGGTGTAAGTTAGAACTTAGAGCCTCACTGAAACTATGGAGCTTGGTGCAGCCAATAATTTTTTTAGTACACCATAAACGCAAATATAGTGTCCAACTAGGCTATGACAGAACTTACATTCTGCTGGTGAACTTGGCTGCTGGTGTTCAGCACAGTGGTCACCAACTTCAATACAGGAGATCAACATTTCTGCCAAGTTTCATTTCTGCTCAATCAGCCACATCTGCACCAACCATTCTGTATTTTGCCAGGTGGATAAGGTGCTTTTTGGGTCTTGAAGTTGTGAAATACAGACAGGTTGAAGCATGTGTGACTGAGGGGAACTAAACTTGGCAGAAAAGGTGATCTCCAGAACTGAAGTTGGTGACCACAGTGCTGAACTAGAAATGTCCAAGTCCACAGTACAGCTCCTTTGTTTTACGTAAGATTTCTTTACTCCAGTCTTGGAGGCTCTGCAACGTTTTGGAGTTTCTGTACTCATAAACACAATTTATGAGAAACAGGTCCAGAGTACAAGACCGGGTGTGTCAAACTTAAAAACTCTGCTGGGCATTGGGTGTCCAAGACTGGAAATGAGAAACTTTGGTACAATGGAACTTTTTGACTGGAGTACACAAGGTTCCTGTTTTGCTTTGCTGATAAGACAAGCAGAACCTGTTGCTGCATCTGTTCACTATCATCAACCATTAACAATCCCATCATTCCAACCCAGAACCAGGAAGCAACACCAACCCAAACAGCATCTCGATTAAAACAACTCACTACTTACCAGACCACGCCGAATGCCCCGTATCCGATAGGCCGATCAGGCTCGATGTCCAGCTGCTGCTGTAGATGGTGTTGATGGTGGTGATGGTGTGCCTTGATGGCTGCAGCCTGCACCTGAGCGGGCGCCGCAGCCGCAGCCGGACCAGGAGCCTGTCCGGGTGCGGGCGACGGAAAGTATGGTTGCTGCTGCTGCTGCTGGCTCGGGTTGAGCATGACGGCGGCGGACGCATGTTGCTGCTGAACAGGATGGACGGCGGCGGCCGAACCTGGAGCGGGATGCTGCTGCTGCTGCTGCTGGAGATGGTGCTGCCCGGCGTGGTGGTGGTGCTGGTGGTGGATCTGATGCGGAGGGGGCAGGTGCGCCAGCTGGTGGTGGTGGTGTGGATGGTGGGCCGCTGACGCCACCGCCGAAGCACCTCCGCTGTACGCCGCCATCATTTTGGCCGCGTTAGCAGCCGTGGTCCCGCAAAGAGCCATACGCACTCTGGGAGAGGCTGGAAGAGGGGGAAGGATGTTGGGGAAGCAAGAAAACAAGATCCGAGGGCGAAACCTTACAGGCCAAGATGATGAGAGAAGAAGCGGCCAGGGGGGTCAAGCGGTCATGGATCCAGTGGACTTGGATAGAGGCAAATTTAGAAAAGGAAGCAAGATGTCATATCAGCACGAGTGATAGAGTCACTCCCATTTTGGCCAGCTTTATCTTGCAAGATCTGACCTACTTCTGAGAAGATCCCTCTCTCTCTCTGACTTGCAGGCACAATGCCAAGCATTCACAAGATCCCTACTAGAAATGAACAACAACAAAAAACAACGCTAAACTAAATAAAAATTTTAAACAAAATAATGTTTGATGTGATGGAAAAACTCCCTCTCCCCCCGTGGTGGATGATCCAGTGCGCGGCCTTAGATCTCCCGCATGGTGGAGGTGGGAAGCACCTGGCCTCGCATCTGCTCCACCTTCGGCTTTATTTCCCTCTCCTGCAGTGTGAAAGGGGGAGACCGACGGATGTGTGTCAGCGTGGGAAATGCTGCATTCATCTTTCAGATCTCCTAGCTTGCCATGTCGGCTGATCCATGCACCGAGGCCGCGTCCACCGCCGGGACTGCATGCGGGGTTTGCAGGAGGAAGAACTTATTTTACGCACGGCTGGAAAGTCGACCAAATTCCCTCCATATATGCCAAATCGTTGCCTATGTGTGTGTGTATGTATCTGCTGATCCTCTCATCAATATGGATATTTCTTTTATTATTATTTGCTCGCGCGCAGGAGGGCTGGCACCCCGAAATTGTTGCTTGCGCTCAGGAAAAGAAACAATCCCAAAATATCACAAGTGCCAAAGCCACTATGTATCCAAAATCCCCATGGTGGTAATCAGAAACGAGAGCAATCCCTTCCCCAGAAGGAGGAAAAAACAACAATTTCTCCCAAGGCAGCAGTCAACTTATTTTCCCCATCGATTCCTGTGTGTGTGTGTGTGTGTGTGTGTGTATGCGTGCGTGTTTTTGCTTCCACTACGGCGTCGTTAGTTATTGTATCCAAGAGCATAAATCATAAATCCGGTTTAGAAAAATATCCAGGAAATTCACCAGCAAAAGAAAAAAAAACACATCCAGTGTTGCTGGCAGTGACAAAACAAGCAGTCAGTGTCCTCCTCGGCTCACCCTCTAGCCGGATGGTGCTGCCAGGACCTAAAGACACACACTCAAACCATGACTCGGTCCCAAATCCCCAGCTTGTTCCCTACACTCGCGCGCTACCTACAGGATAATTAGAATGAGCTTCCACGCGCTCAAGAAGTGCACTCCGATTCAACAAAACAACCGTTTGATATTCTGCCTCACACGGACATTGGAACGCCTTCCTCCCACCTGTGATTGAACGAGCTCTGACCAATCACAGAGCGAGTTTCTCGTTCATTGGCGCACGCTGGCCAATCCGTTGCCAGAGAAACAGGGACGGGCTGAACTGTTGAGTGCGAAACTGACGCCATTCCGACTCTAAGAACGGCTGCGCGTTGTAACGCCGTGACACGAAAACCTTGAGCCAGAATGGCGCTAAAAGAGCGTCAGTTTCACGCGGACGAGTCTAGGCGAGGCAAACCGACCAATTGTCAGCCGCCACTTGAAGCGCGTTTCTGGGCTGAAATGATTGCCACCATTCGCTGGCCAATTATTCTTCAAATCGTTGATGAGCCGGAGGTAAAAGGTAAAGGGCGGCCAAGTTTGTGTGATCATGATTCATGTAACTTTATTGTCTTTGTCTGTGGATACAAAAAAAAAGACCTGACTGTTTTTGTCAGCGTTTAAGAATTAATAACTAAATAAACTCTGGAGTTAAATTCACATGTAGCCCTTGGTTGTGGATCAGGTGTGTTAAATGAAAAGCTGGTAAACTTTTGTAAATATTGTTTACAATGTTCCATACTTCATAAATGTTTTATAAACATTTTATAAATGACCATAGAGTGAAATTATTACATTGTAATACTGAGTGATCAGTGAACCTGGGAAACAGCTGGACTGAAAAAGCTGTAAGGATTTATTTTAGTTTTGGGAGGATGAATGATCACGCCGTTCATCATATTCGCAGAACTTTGGCTGTACCCTCAGGGTACGCCTTGCACCTTTAAAATGCCTGGAAGAATCTGAATGTGATTTAAGGTGCATAAATGGACCGTAGTTAGTTTTCAGAGTAATGATTTAATGATACACTGCATGCACTCTTCTAGGGAAAAACATACGCACTACAGGTACAAAAAAGTGCAACACAACATCGACAATGAAAAAGTTACAGCTTAGTACCATTTTTAGTACAGTTTTTTTTTCTGACAGTGTATAGCACTAAACACTCTACACAACCTGTTGTGTCTCCCGCTTACCTTTAAAGTAGGTATTGTTTTAAAAATGTGTTGCTAAAAATCGGGATTAAAACAAGAATGAAAAAAAAAACAAGGCTGGACATGAACTATTTTGGTTTCATGATGATAAAATGACTCTCAAGGGATCATCTTGTATCTTTAAAATGCCTGGAAACAGGAAGAATGAAAAATAAATTTACATCTAGGTAAAAGTTGCACACTAAAAAGTGTTCCACAACACCGACAGTGAAAAAGGGACAGTTTAGTACCCCCCTCTTTTTTTTTAAGCAGTGTATAGCACTAAACAGTCTATACAGCCTGCTGTATCTCTCTTACCTTTAACCTTTGTGTTGTCTTAGGGGTCAAAAATGACCCGCCACTACGTTTACCAGCTGAGAAAAAGAGTGGTGTCCACTGCTTATATGCAGGGTTTCTGCACTGTGGAGAGGGAAAACCCAGATATTTACAAAGTTTCTGATGAATGACAGATTGTTTCTTCATGAAAAATAGATCTGGGGTTTAAAATTGAATTTAGAGGCTTCAATGAAGCCTCTTTATTTTAAGGGGTTAGTGAAGGTGGGTCATTTTTGACCTTTAGGACAAAGGGAGTAGACATGATGTTAGGATCACACAAGGGTTAAAGCAGGATTTTCTGATTTAAAAGTAGAAGTGTGTTGCTCATATTAGGGATTAAAACAAGAACGAAAAAAAGAAAAGAAAAAACAAGGCTGGACACAAAACCTCTAAGGAACTATTTTGGTTTCATGATGATAAAATGACTCTCAAGGGTTCATCTTGTATCTTTAAAATGCCTGGAAACAGGAAGAATGAAAAATAAATTTACATCTAGGTAAAAGTTGCTCGTTGCTCATATTCAAGGATTAAAAACAACCTGAAAGCAAAACTGACTTTTTTATTTTTTTATTTTTTTATTTTTTTACCTTTACCTAATGATACTCTGCACAACTGATCAAAATCAGTCCATCATTTGTCACCAACATGCTCTGACTTCTTCAGGGAAAAATAATATCTACAATATGACAATGTTGTGTCTTTTTTTTTTTTAAATTAAATTGCTAACAGTAAAACAAAAGTCTGTTTATATGCATACTTTAGGCCTACTTACTGCTCTAATGTCCTGTTTCACGTCCATAACATGACGTCATGGAACGCAGTGTGCTATGATTTCTGTTTTAGGTTGAATTTTACATCGGGATTCTGCAGTTTGGGGAGCGTTTACTTTTCCTCCGTAGATGGAAACAACAGGACCGCGCATTTTATGTGTTATTACACACAGTTCTCAGTATTGTTATTGTGGAAATGTCATTTAACTGAATTTTTTTTCCTAAGCTTTTTTTTTTTCCCTAAGTTTTCCTGAGTTTTTTTTTTTAGTCCTAAGTGCTCAAAAAAAAAAAAAACAGAACTAACTACAGTTGGGTGGTTAGAGTTTACGTTTTCAGCATCCATGATTTTGTCAGTTCCAGCATCACATTTTACAATCATCTGGTAAAAGTACATGATTAAATAAAGTCTTTAAACTAGCAACATGAACACATTTTGCTTTCATGGTTAAAACTGTTGATGTAGCAGTTTAGCAGTTAATAATTGCCTTGATTAATAATACTAATAATAATAATAATAACAACATTTATACAGCACACCTTTCACTTTCACTGTATTATGAAGTAATAAAATCACATAATAAAGGCACAAGGATAAACTAAAAGAAGCGAAAATAGAAATACATACAGAGTAAGGAGATACACAAATACAGAATGAAATGAAATATAAATGAAAATATAAATACCAAACCAGAGGAAATATGTTCAGTTAAAATGCAAGTTAAAAAAGTTTTTAAAAGTGTAGCGACCTATAAAGTGAAATGTGAAGCTCATATTTATGCTGAAGTTTTTTTTTTTTTTCCCCCTCTTTTGTATTGTAGCTCACACCAGATCAATAGCATATGGTATGTGGTAATGTACATGTGCTTTTCATAAATGCATAAATAGCATATAGGCATTATACAAGGTATGGGCTTATGATATTCTCTGTATAAAACAAAAAATGATAACTTTCCCCCAGGCACTGTAATGTCATGTTCTTTTTTTTTTTTTTTTTTTGTGGCTTAATATCACAGATGCTGTTCTTTTCAGGAAATTGTGTCAAAACAGCCCTACCAGCTGCCGAGCCTCTCTGTGTGAAGCTAATCCAAGGTGAACCAAACAACATGGAAAATTCCAGGAAAGGTGACTGCTGTACGTTTCTCATTAAGTATCGGCCCTGATTAAAACAAAGCAATTAATCCCCTGGCCAGGTTTAAAATAAGCCTGTCCTCCTTTAAGTGCAGTCCTAATTCTGATGGATGAGTGTGACGTGTCCCACATTGAGAGTTAATTTAGGCATGGATATTAGAGAAAGCGGACCGCTCACAGCTCCTTCTGCTAACAGGAAGCAGGAGATGATTACTTTTCCCTTTCTGACCTCATGACCAAACACTCAGCTTCAATTTATACCAAGCGTAGAGTGTGTTCACAGATCAGTACTGCACTGGGAAGAATTTCTAAAATATGATGCACTATAATAAGTTAGATGCGTTTTACAGTTAGAAATCATCCTGTGTGGAATTCTGGGAAAATATTTAGTGGCAGATTAGACTGCGAAAAAAGGACCTTACTGCAGAGCTTCTGTAACACTACTGCGACTATGTAAGGAATAAACCACTCAGAGTTGTTCTCTTATAGGAAAATAATCAACAACAACGAGTTACTGTTACCTCGCTGAAGTTGATTATTTTCCTATAACAGCACGTCCCAGAGTGTTTTATTCCTCTTATACCACAGCACTTTGCCAACAATTAAAATTTTTTATCTGTTAAAGAATGGCACTTCGTACTATTTATCCGTTTATAGTTACATACAACGCTGTGGAATGTCCACATACCAAGTTAGCTATAGCAGCTATAAACAGTATAAACAGTTGTTCCCTCACCATCCTCCAAGACAAATAAACTCCTCTGTCCTGAAGACGTCGGAAAAGCTACAGCTTTACCTCTGACTGTTACACAGCACTGACACTGGAGACTCCTTCCATTAATGTTAAACTAATCTCCTTACAGAAAACATCACCACATCAATGATTACACGTTTTTTAATCTGTTTATATGCCTATAACCTATAACCTATTAATATATTAATACATTAATATAATCTTGCGATTTGCAGCTTCACTTTTGTCAGAGCTGCTGTTACAGAACATTAATCAACACTTTCTGTCCAATCACAATGGAGACTTGAGAAGCTTTATGTAAGGAGATGTTTATGCAAAGCCTCCAAAGGTCAGTCAAAGGTAAAACTTTAAGTTTACTGATAACATGATGAGTTGCGTTTTTTTTTTTTTTTTTGTCCCACTGACATCGAGAGAGAGTAAAAGAGATGCTGGTGAAGGAACGACTGTTTGTAGCTGCTATAACGTACTACAACATTAAATGTAACTATAAATGGATAAAAAGTGCAATATGTTGTTCTTTACTAAACTTAAAATGGTCATTGTTGACAAATTGCTGTGGTATAAAAGAAACAAAACACTGCTGTGTTTAGGAAAATAATCACCTTCGGGGTGGTAACAGTAAGGCTTCGTTGTTGATTATTTTCCTATAACAGCACGCCCCATCGTGTTTTATTCCTCACTTCACAGACAGAGTCAGTAGCTGTGGTAAGACATTAAATAGAAAGCCTTTGCAAAAAGCACATAAATCCGAAAACAGTCTGTTAAGTCCACTCAGTCAGGAATTTTCTTCTTCAATCCGTCTGATTAAAGTCTCGCTGTTGGTAGGAGATTGATTTTTTTAAAGGCTTTTGTACTTTTTCAAACTTAACACACAGCGTGTCTGTTAAGCTTAGAGATAACAAAGACGTAGAAACACTGCTGTGCACTAATCTTAAAATAACCCGAAGTTGTAAAAGAGAAGATGTTGTTACAAAACTAACACTTTGCTTCAGCACTAAGTGTAATAATGAACACGCTGCTTAATTCACTGAGCACCTGCTGTGAGGTGCAGCTACAGGTGAGCCCTGAGTGCTCTATTCTTAATATATAACTCGAGTAAATACTATATTAATGTTACACTGAGCGAAGCTGAAACAGCATTCCTCTGTATTTACCTTTTTAAAAAAAAACAATATATATATATATATATATATATATATATGTGTATATATGTATATATATATATATATATATATTTTTTTTTTTTTTTTAATTCCGCACTAAGGTTCTGGTTCAGCCTCATGCAATGTGTTCATTAATCATCAATTTTTTGCTAACCAGCTCAGCAGCAAACTCAGCAGTATTTATTACATGTGGTAATTATTGGACAGAGAAAAGTCGTGGATATTTCATAATATACACAGAATGCACAGAGATAGGTCCGGAAGTATTTGGACAATGACAGAGTTTTTGTGATTTTGCCTTTATACACCACCACAATGGATTTGAAAAA
>CM075016.1:20993447-21018675 GCA_037576675.1 Pangasius sanitwongsei | reverse complement strand
AATTTTATATTATATATATATTTATATATATATATATATATATATATATATATATATATATTTATTTTTATAGGGGGAAGGGGGTGGTTGGGGGTTGGACTACATGAAATTTCATCACATTACTCAGAACAGAACAGCGTGCAATTTAAATTTTGAATGTTTACTGTATTTCTGGAATTTTCTATTTAATTTTTTTCAGACCGCAGTCAACCGTGGTTAAGTGAAAGAGCAGATACAGGGGTTTTACTATATGTGTGTATATACCATATAACTCATTTTAAGTCAAGAAGTGCTGCTTTGTTTATTTCCTGACGTTGCGAGCGGCCATGTTGGTTTGACGTCACTCTGTAACAGACCACCCCAAGCTGACAAGCTGGAATTTTAAGTTGAAGGAGGTGTTTTCTTTGGCTTTTCCCGGTTGGAGGTGTGGAACCTGCAACCTTGAGTCAAACCCAACATGACGAGCTGTGTGTTTTTTTTTTTTTTTTTGATCTTATTAACTTCAAGACAGAGAATAGAGAGGTTGGTGAGGGAACGACTGTTTATAGCTGCTATAACGTAAGTGAGAACGGGAACTAACTTGTTTCGCTAAGATGGTCCAAGTGGTATAAGAGAAATAAAAAACTTTGGGGTAGAAACAGTAAGTCTGCTTCATCATATCACCTAGTTGTCGATTATTTTCCTCTAACAGCACAACATGGAGTGTTTTATTCCTTACTTAAGCAACACTTACTTAAGCAGCACCTTCTGACCAATCAGAATCGAGAATTCAACAGGGCAACGCTATAAGATTAAAATAACAACATAATAATATCTGAATATGTAACAGAATCAAGCAGAACGGTTCTGCTAGCTGGGCGGATGGCAAATTATGCAATTTGTAGATCTTTAAGTAGTAGTTTAATGATTATTTTTAAATACATTTGGCTGTAAAGGTGATGTTTGTCGTTGGTGGGATTTAGTCAGCTATCAGTGACGAGCAAACTGCAAACAAGCTGAATACATTTCTGCAAAAACAACAAGAAAACCTGTCATAATTCGCAAAGAACCGAGTTTTAACACCGTGTTTTATAAACTTAGACAGTGATTATTATAGCTAAGTAGCCGTAAATAGTTTTTTTTTTTTTTTTTTTTTTTTGCTTGCGGGTGCAATTCCAGTCAGGCCTTCTGCACTCTCACATGACTGCCAGCTAGAGCAACAGGGCCTACAGCCTGTTAGCATGCTAGCTATGTCTAGCCTTAATTTTAGCCTTCAAACAAAAAAAATGTATAAAAGCTGTATCACTTTTAATTATTCAGTCTTTCCCCCACTGCAAAACATGCATTGTATCTCAGAGATGTCCTGTGCTACATAATATTTTCCTCTGAGACTAACATGAAATAAGTTTATGTCGGCTTTTTTCCCCCTTATTTTCTTTTCCCCCACCCGCTTTCTGGCACGTCCCCACCTCCTGTCCTGTGATTGGTTGATCATTTATACTCAGCACCAATCCGCAATCTGGAAATGATCTACTAGCCAATTATAAACGGAGGCGGGGGATGATACGGAATACGGATGGGGGTGGAAAATACGCGTTCTATCCAAGATGGCGGACAGGAAATAAGCTTAGCGAAGCTAACCGTCTTAGCGGCATTCCACAGGAGCCGGTTAGTGTCGCTGTGGAAAGCCGAGTGAGCTAAATCGTGTTATATTTTTTTTTCGCAAAGAGAAAAAATGTAGAAGTTTTATGTTAAATGCTAAAATGCTTTAAATAAACGACTATGGCGTTTAAAAAAAAATAAAAAATTAATCGGTTAGCATGGGTGGAAGCCGGTGCACAAGGTCAATGTCCACACTTGCTAGCTTCCCGAAAGCTAATAATAACAAAACTAGCTAATTTAACCATCTCGGTGTTGATGACAAGCTTCAAGTGAAGCTCAAAACGCAGCCAACGGACAAGTTATGGCGTGTCAGTGAGTTGCATCAAGGGGTCGTGTGATGATATTTGAAGTTTTAAAGAAGTTAAAATTGAGGCTAAACACTAACCTGTTTTCTTCGTCTGCGTTTCCTCGTCCTGGAGCTGACGGCAGCTTTGATCATCGTTCACCGATAATCTCGATCGATCCGGTCCATCGTCCGCTCCGTGACTGAGCCGTATCCCGCTCGCCCCTGTGGAGGGCCGCTCCGCCATATAACAGTGTCATTAACGGTGAAATGTGCTCAGCTGGGTCTGTACACCACAGCAGGAGCAGCACAGACATGGGCAATAGAGTAGAGCTGCGAATCGACTCCAAAAAAAAAAAAAAAAAAAGGACTCGCAAGCACTGGGAATCATGAGTCGACTCTGTGTAACCGATTCGATTGATTCATGCAGAGAAGACACTCACTCACTCACTCACTCACTCATCCATCCATCTTCAGTAAACGTTTTGCTCGGGGTCAGGGTGCATTCTTTCCAGAATTCACCAGAATTATTCTGGGAACACTGGGAGCGAGGCGGGAATGCACACACACCAGTTCATCACACAGACACCATTCACTGGGAGCGAGGCGGGAATACACACACCGGTTAATCGCACACACACCAGTTCACTGCACACACCAGGTCACTGGGGGCGAGGCGGGAATACACACACTGGTTAATCGCAAACATCAATTCACTAGGAGCGAGGTGGGAATACACACACCAGTTCCTCGCACACACACTCTCTCACACATAGGGGCTATTTAGGGTCACCAGTCCACCTGCTGGCATGTTTTTGGGAGGCGAGAGGAAACCGGAGAACCCCGATGAAACCCGCACTAACACAAGGAGAACACGTGAAACGTCGCACTCGCAGTAACCTGACCGCAGGACCTTGCCTTGCTTCCTGAGAAAACACTCACTACGTCTGAAATAGTGCCCTGCTCCGTACTCCATTTTTCTAGTGCATTATGGGTGTTTTGAAACACATCAGGTACATCAGGTGCTTCTCAAACTTTGTGCAGCCAGAGACCACTCAACAGTTTTTTTGTTTTTTTTTAAATGAACTTAATCCAACTATTCAGATATTAAGCTCGTCTGTTTATAAAGCATTTTATTCATTAACTTTACACCTATGGAACACACAACATCCAAGTTCACATTATTTAAAAGACGGCTTCATTCATTCCTCTTTAACTTTATTGCTTTAGGGTCACAGTGGATCCGGAGCCTATCCTGGGAACGCTGGGCACAAGTCAGGCGCACACACAGTGCATTGTGGGAGTTCATAAGCATCCCAGAAACTGAGTATAAAACAACAAAACACAGAAATACTGCACTATGTGATGTGCAAGGTGTTAGATGTTTTATATGTAATGCTAAAAAAAAGTTACACTGCTAACTAAAATGGCAGGAGTTGTTCATAACTGTTCAAACAATAGCATGAGTCAAAACCCCTTTGTCATTCATGCCACCAATAACGATAGGGTATAATAATAATGCGCTTATTAAATATGAAATATTGCCCTGTTTATATCACAAGGTCTCCGTTTCCTATCCTGTGTTTTAGCTTTTGAAATCTGACAACAAATGATTTGGGGAACTGACTCTTTGAATCGACTCCCGTGAATCCCGACACCTTTGAATCAGAATCAGAGTCGACTCTGAGCATTTTTTTGACTCGAACAGCCCTACAATAGACCCAATCACCGCCTGCGCTCAGAGGCGCCAGTACGCCGCAGCCGCTGTTTTGTTCCACTCGCTCGGTGCAAGACTCGGGATGTGTCCAAAACCACACCCTGTTCACTATTTAGTGCACTAATCCATTATATTTCTGCATTCTCTGCACATATTCTGGTCCTGATTTCCAGACCTAAAGCACAGACTCTTAAATGACCATCACATAAGCACTTATTATCAACAATTTATTTCAGAATATTGTTTGAGGCTCAATACTATTTATCAGACATGCAGGAAACAACATATGGGGTGAAAGCCATTATTTTAGGTTCATTAAAACTCCATTGTGAGGTTCTGCATAGAACCTAAGGGAGAGGTTCTCAACCTCAGCCACACTGTGTAATGATGACTCCTCACCCCCCATCAGCCCCACCAGCCCAACCCCGCCCCCAATAATTCCTATAGCAACATTTATTTGACATAATAGGGCTACTATTTTAAAAATTCACAGTTTATTACTGTAAGTAAGTGCAAAATCTGTAGAATGATGATAACCTTTCTTATGCTTTATTATTATTGTTTATTATTTCTTATCGATTAAATTTGATCTTGTTATAGGCCACATCAAGAAAGGAAAGATAGTGTGTTCTTTATACGGATATGTTTAAATGATGCTATTTTTGAATCAGCGTGTGTAAGAGAGCAGAACTGCATGCGCTCTGCACTCACTGTGTCTATGATGATGATTGGACTGGGATTGTGCGGCGCACTGCAGCGTGTCAAAGATTGAAAGATTCGAAAGTATGCACCAACCTAGATGGCTACTTTGTTCTGATGCACGCAAGAGCACGGAAACCCTGCGTCACATAAATAAATGGTAGGTTGGGTTTGTTGGTGTAGCCAGTTACACACATTTTATAGCCAGTTACACGGATTGTGTAATAACGATGAGCCGATTTTACATCAAAAAGCAACCAATGCACAGAGGCGTGGAGCGTTCATCGCTGTGCTTTCCTGCACTGGATGAGTAAATATAACATGCAAATATCTGTAAATATTATTGACATGCATTACTACTGAATTTTCACTTCTACACTCTGGGGCAGTTTGGACTTTAACCGAAGCCAGAGTGCCGCTGGTCCAGTAGACTACGGACTGAAATATTGCCCATGTGCTGCTTAGATTATGGACATACACTCCAACATATAGCGTGACTACTGTATTTTGTAATACACTATAAGGTCAAAAGTATGTGCACCCCTGACCATCACACCCATATGTGGTTCTTCCTCAAACTGTTGCCACAAATTTAGAAGCACACAATTGTCTAGAATGTCTTTGTATGCTGTAGAATTACAATTTCCCTTCACTGGAACTAAGAGGCCCAAACCTGTTCCAGCAATGACAATGCGCCTGTGCACAAAGCGAGCTCCATGAAGACATGGTGTGTGAAGGTTGGAGTGGAAGAACTCGAGTGTCCTGCACAGAGCCCTGACCTCAACCCCACTGAACACCTTTGGGATGAACTGGAACACCGACTGCACCCCAGACCTCCTCAACATCCCAACATCAGTGTCTGATCTCACTAATGCTCTTGTAGCTGAATGAACACAAATCCCCACAGCCAAAATCTAGTGGAAAGCCTTCCCAGAAGAGTGGAGGTAATTGTAACAGGAAAGGGGGAATAAATCTGGAAGGAGCACATACAGGTGCACAAACTTTTGCCCTTATGGTATATCTGAACAGAGATACAGCAACACACTGTATTTATTGTTCGGCTTTATTGACTATTTAGAGAAAGTAATACTCATGTACATACACTTTGTGAATTTATTATAATAAATAATTCTTGACTCTTTATCTATAAAATAAATGCCACAGACACCCTCAGTACACATTTATTTCATGAACATTATTTGAGAGTGTACAATAATATTTTGTCTATTTGTTAGAGTCAAAGAGCTTTTTAAAATTCCTGAGCACATTATTTGATCCAGGTTTACTTTGTTTATGAGCTGACTTGTATCTGAGTTAATAAGGTTTGGATTAAACCCATGCGCTTCGACCGATCAGTCTATCAGGCTAAGAATGATATGACCTCAATAACTAACATAATAGATTTGATAATATGGGTTGGGATTATCACCACGGTGACTAAAAAAGAAGAAAACCCCCAGGTCCTCGGGCTTTGCTTCATCCCCCCACGCTGAGAATCAGCGCTCGCTGTGTCCAGTCTGTTCTGCGTAGAAAATATTCAGGATCAGAACTGTACATTTTGGTGTAAAGTTGTTCGGTCCAATGGGGTGTTTATGGAGCCACTGCTCATAATGCTGATTTAGATAAACAGCTGTACTGTCCCGGGTTTACCAGAGGAGGTCAGCCAAAGTGCTTTATCAATTTCCCATAGTTTATGATTTCTATTCAATTCAATTCAATTCAGTTGTATTTGTATAGCGCTTTTAACAATGGACATTGAATTTATCCCTAATGAGCAAGCCAGAGGAGACGATGGCAAGGAAAAACTCCCTGAGACAATGAGACGTTTCTCTAACGATATTTCTATAACATACAACACAATCCACTCTCAAGATATTAACCACGAGGGAAATATGGGCTTAATTATACGGCCTAAACATATAACGATTAGCAATTAGTCTTTAAATATCCCATTTTGAAAACGTTCATGTATGCATGTATTTATATATGTATGCATTTTTGTTTGTTTGTTTGTTTGTTTAAAGTCTTTATTTTCCTAGTCCATAATAACAGATTATTTTGACTAATTTATTCTACAAAACTGAAATATTAACAAAAGAATTTAACATGCAATTACTTTTTCTTGAAGAAAAGTTTTTCAAAAATACTTTCTTTCTTTCTTTCTTTAAATGATTTTTTAAAATCCATAATTACATTTTATTTTGACAAATTTATTCAACAAAATTGAAATATTAACATAAAAATTCTTTCCTCCTGATTTATTTATTTATTTACTTACTTACTTACCTGATCCCTAATAATAACAACAACTTATTTTGACTAATTTGTTCAACAAAATTGATAATATGTAGGGACTTTCTCCTGAAAAACTTGTTTTAAAAATATTTACTTATTTGTTTATTTGTTTGTTTGTTTACTTATTTATTTATTTAATGGTTTTTCCCAATCTATAACAGTAGCTTATTTTGGCTACTTTTTTTTTGATGTTAAACAAAACTGAATTATTAACATAAAATAATTTCCTCCTGAAAAAAACAACAACTGTTAACATACAATTTTTCACTTTTTCTTGAAAACATTTATTTATTTATCTGCTCCATAATAAAGGCTTACTTTGACTAAACTGTTCAACAACATTTCCTGCTAGCGCTGCTATATCAGCTCGGTGCGCTACCGTATATCATTGGGGTCATGGAATAGAAACTACACGGCATGTCATCGCATCTAAAGCACATCAAACAGGGACTATCACCTAACAGAACTTCCCAAACTAATTTTAGGATGTCCACTGCACAGGTCTGAAGGTTTCATATGTCTGAGAACACCACCATGAACGCCGGCTCGCAGGAAGAAGATCATGTCCCATGAAACAAGCCGTATTTTCGGACTTCCTAAGTTTAGCGTGAGCAGATCCTCGTGCAGAAGTGTTCAAAGTGTTCAGCTAAATATCTGGGAGTAAGACCACAAACCTGTAAACACCAGCAGTCCGTATGATTACAGTATTTCATTTAAACCCTGGAATGTAGTAAGTAGCGCTATATAATCATTTACACTGCTGTAATGCTTTAGTGTTGTGTTTTTCTCTTTCATTTATTCCCACACACCTTTATTACATTTAAATGTTGATCATTACAGTTACGTGAGCTAATCACGAGGATATTTCTAGCAGATTTAATATCCACAGAGCCTCTGACACGTGTTTCCTGTGTTCATAGCAATTCTGTACCTGCAGCTGTGTTTACATTTCCAGGTGTTTTTTTTATTCTTTTTTTTGAGTGACTGAAATCAGATTGAAACCATACCTGCTTGAATTTTGTTCATTATACCACAGCGCTGTTGCATTCTTGATTCTGATTGGTCAGAAGGTGTTGATTAATTGTCTATAACAGCAGCCTTGACAGTAGTGCAGCTGCAAATCAGAGGATTATGTTAAAGCGCTCGTTAATATATTACTATTTTTATAGTAACAACCTACACTTGTATAGCAATTGTACAGTCGATGGTCTATATAACCTAAATACTGATAAATTTGTTCTTATTTATCAAAGGAAAATCTATAAATAGTGATATAATGAAGTTTTCTGTAAGGAGCAGTTGTTTCTGTAGTAAAAAAGTCATTGACACTCTGTAAGGAGATGTTTATTTAACATTCATGGAAGGAGTCTCCAGTGTCAGTGCTAGAGGTAAAGCTGTAACTTTAAGGGAAGTCTTCCACAACATTAAATGTAACTGTATAAATGGAGAAAAACATACCACATGTTCTTCAATTAATAGGAATTTGTAATTATCGGCAGATTGCTGTGGTATAAGAGAAATAAAGCACTTTGAGTCATGCTCATATTGGAAATTAATCAACTTCAGGGTGCTGATAGTAACTAGTAAGTAAGCTGCTTCATCACCACCCCATTGTTTATTATTTTCCTATAAAGGTATGCCCTAAAATGCTTTATTCCATACTTATTCAACGCACAAAATTCCCAAAGTCAGTAGTAAATAAGAGGTAAATGCTACTTTTTTTCTGTTTTGTATAATATGACCTATAAATATTCACAGATATCTTCCAAAAGTAAAAACTGATAATTAGACGATGAACAAAATTGTATTTTGTGGCATTTTTGACTGCAGTTGAACGTATGGACACAAAAAATGTTGTATGGAATATAATTAAAACTTATTTTTTCTGATTTATATTCCTGTCATTTTTACCTTCTCAAGTTTAACCATTAAAGGGAGAAGGAAAATGGGTTAACCTTCATTCCTGAGGCAAAATGAAGACAAACTACAGGTCATCATTCACAAAAAAACCCCCCCTAAAAAAAACGTGTCAAACAGAGCCTGCTGTCACGTTGTCAGCTGAGGCATAAATCAGAGTGTTAGGAATATTATCAGTAAGTGAAAGGTGTAGATCAACGTTATAGGTTTCTCTCTGTAAAGGAGTTTTATAGGTAGTGGGCTATTTTACCTTGAGCAAAGAAATAGCGATTTCCTTTTTTTTTTTTTCTCTTGCCCCTTTCATCTAAGCTGTAATCAGTATCATTACCACGTCATATTTCACTCTTCTGGAATGTTCTGTTGCTGTGGGACATGAATGGGGAAAGTGCAGGCATGTTGCCATTGACCTGTCCAAGCAAATCTCAACTAAATCAAACCGAGCGATCCAGCCAACGAGACGTATTTTTGGGACCTGAGAAGAGACGTACTGTGAGAGCTAAACTGTGACTCGGCTCAACATCATAACCTCATGGCTTGTCTTGTAAAGATGATGTCATGGGGTATTCGCTCGGATCCCAGTGACAACCCTTTTTTTTTTTTTTTTTTTGCAGTGTGGGAGGAAGTGGGCGGGGCTTCTAGTGAGCATCAGTTAATAGCACAGAGTTCAAAACATCTACGCAACTGTCAATCATTCCAGATTTATATGTCGATGAGCTCATCTGTTGTTTTTGTTAGGGAAAAAAGTCAAGGTAAATGGACGATGTTTTGAATTCATTGTTGTTCTTTTGGCTGCTCCTCTTAGGGGTTGCCACAGCAGATCACCTTCCATTGTCCACATTTTGATTTGGCACAGATTTTTGTGCCAGATGCCCTTCCTGATGCAACCCTCCCCATTTATCCCGGCTTGGGACTGGCCCTGAGAGTGCAATAGCATGTCCGCACCCAGCATAGGGCACAAACCCACAATCCTGAGATCAAGAGTGCCATGCTCTACCAACTGAGCTAGCCAGGCACCCAATGTTTTGAGTTCATTAATGGGGGAAAAAAAATCAATCACGGTAGTGTATGTTCAACTTCACTAATGTCAGGTGGCTAAGACGGCTACAGCTGCAGGTAATGCTTTTATTAAAGATGGTAACCAACAAACAAATCCAAAAAACTCTTAGTTCTTAGCCTAATCAGACAGAAGTTCAAGTGATTAACAAACAGGACATCCAAAGCAGATACAAAATCACAAAAAAACAAAGAGACCAGAATCAAAAACCAGAATCCTAAACACAAGTAAAAAAGGCTGGGTAAGTCAGTTAATAAACACACTACTATGCAGATACTTTGCAATGACTGAATGTTCAGAGTCTCTATTTAGTGTGTGTGTGTGTGTGCTGCCTCAGTAATCAGGTGAGTGTGAAAGTGTCAATGTGTGAGGCGGCTGGGTGTTGTAGTCCACGGCAGCCATGTTTGTACGCGGTGGTGTGTTCTGGGAACTGCAGTCTGACACCGATTCCTCCTAACATTAGACGTACTGTATATAATTAATATCAGTTAACTATATTTATCACCGGAAATGGTCGAAAATGGTCTGGTTTTCTCAACATAGAAAAATTGTTGACATGATAATTAGGTGATAGTTAGACAACGATAATTAGAAAGTAATTAAGTGCTCAGATGCATTCCAACAGTTTGAGCAGCAGATCAACAGTGCAAATGTCCGCCACGTGGAAACATTTCACAGTCTTTCACAGTTTCTACAAGGGATAACAGACAAGCCATTTTCAAAAAGGATTATTTTGAAAAGTGTACTGTGTTATGTTTGTTAGTGTGGAGTTGTTAGTCTTTTACTGTAAAAGAGAGTGTGTATCAGACTAGCGCACTAATGACCGAGCAGAAATAAGGATTTGTACACACACACAAACCTTTCACAGTACCATTCACATTAACTGTATGTTTCCCAGTAACACTGATTACAGTCTGGATTTACTTTGAGGAAGTCAGAATCCAGTTATGCTAATGAAAATGAATGTACTTAGGGCTAGATCATTTTAATTTGAAGTAAATTACCCAGTCCATATTTTTCATCACTGCTTCCTGCATCAGCTTGGCCTGCTGAGTAGCTGTAAGTGAGAGTGTGTTATATATGACTCACTTCTGCCCCTTCTTCCTTCCCCCTCCATCTTTCCTCAGCAGCTCTACGGACACTGAGTCACGGAGTGGAAGAAACCCAAAATCCTCCTCTCCTAACAAGACAGGACACCCAGCTTTTTATCATAGTCTCCTCCCGTCTGTGCCAGAGGACACACCGCTGTGCCAAGAAGCCGGGCAAGACGAGCCGATCAGGGAGAGCGTGTGCCGACAATGTGCTGTTGTATTCTTTTTATTTTTTATTGCAAGGCCCTTGAATAGAGGCCCAGGAGGTCCTAGACATTTCCATTACACCATTATCACTGCCTTTAGCTATAACTGCTGTGAGTCTGGGAACCCCCTAAACAAACAGGTACAATTCAGTTGGAAAAAAAAAAACCCAAGGATTTAAGCACTTGATAACTATGTTAGGAGATAATGATTAAATGTTGTATACTTTAAATGCTGTTTGTTTAAACAGTGTTATATCACAGCACTGTTGAATTCTCAAATCTGATTGGTCAGAAAGTGTTGATTAATTTTCTACAACAGCAGCACTGACAGCAGTGCAAGACAAATCACAGGTTTGTATGAAATCGTTTCACAGGTTTATATTAACGTGCTTGTTCTAATATGTTATCTTTAGTATAGTAACAACTAATTAATGGTAAAAGGACTAGTATACTAGTACACTAATAATAAACCCCATAAAATATATCGTTGCTTAGCAAAGAAAAAAGGTATTATCACTGATATTCTGTAAAGAGATCTAACATTTATGGAAGGAGTCTCCAGTGTCAGAGATTTGTAACAAAAGCTGTAACTTTATATATTTTTGACATAGGAGGAGGAGTTTATGCTTTGTGGTTTCTTGGTAAAATGACAAGCTGCGTTTTTGTCTTATTATCTTCAAGAGAGAGAGAGAAAAAAGAGAGGCTGATGAAGAAACAACCGTTTGTAGCCGCTATACCGTACCTGAGAACAGGAACTAACTTGATTCATGGACGTTCCAGAGCTTTAAACGTAACTCTGAATGGATAAAAAGTTTGACATGTTGTTTCATAAACAAACAAATATTATGATCATAAGCAGTATAATAACCCCAGTGGTAGTCATCTTAAGCTTATTAGCACAAAGTGTTACATAGGACAAGTTGTCTATGAGTTGAAGCTCAACATGCAGATAACAAAACAGCACATTTCAGCACATAAACTCTTCAAAGATTCCACTTCACGTCGCCTGCACTTTGACCATCGCATCTGTACGTCAAGCGCTTTACTCATGAGCATGTTAGCAGCAGTAATAAACAGGGGAACATTTAAATCACACGGACCTCTAATCTTCCTGCATAGTTCTCATGCTTAACCGCATGGTTTAAAAAACACCTTCATAAATTTCTCTCTTCTAACTTCCAGAAAGCAGCCTCTCATTACAAAGACTTCACTAAGGATTTCTACAAATCTTACAACAATTTATGACCGCATTTCTCCAGGTTAATGTGCACCCAAAGAGGTTTGAGTTACAACTGGTGACTGATGAAGAAGTTGAATGTAGAAATCAAAGAATTTTAATAAATCAAGCCATTTGTACGATTCAACAAACTCTCAACAATTTAATACAAATGAAAAATGAAGAGGTTTATTGTTAGGGCTAGGGGCGTGGTCGGCGTTTTTTTTCTTTCCTTATTTATACTTACGGCAGTTACAGAAGTGATTTATCTACACTATAAGGCCAATAGTTTGTCTTTGTATGCTGTAGTATTACAATTTCCCTTCACTGGAACTAAGAGGCCCGAACCTGTTCCAGCATGACACTTCCCCTGTGCACAAAGTGAGCAGCCCGACTGAACACCTTCATTAACCTTACTAAAAGATAAAGGCTCCTGAGAGGTGCAACAGAAAAGCGCTCGCCCCATCATCAGAGAGATTTCAAGTTCGAATCCCGACGCCGCCGCAGCCATACATGACCGAGAGTCAAAGGAGCAAAACTATCCGTTCTCTCTGGGTGGGAGGGATGTAGTATTTCTTTCTCCTCTGTCCTCATGTATGCGTAAGAGGACTGATAGAGCTTTCTGAGTGTGTTACGTCACCCTGTGATGCAGCATGAGCAACAGTTTGCTGAAAGAAGGCTTGTGTCTCGGAGGAAGCACGTGGGGCGTAACCCGCGTCCAAGAACAACCTGGGGACCGATATCTTTATGTCCTCATATCAACCATTCTCATTCCAAATGTGTCCAAATGTTTCAGGAGATATAATGGGTTTAATAATTAGCCACGGAAATATGATAGCATTTTCATTTGAGATGACAGTCTGAGCGCTTCCTTTAACGTTTTTGCATATTTATCACCAAATAAATAAACGGTTGGTCAAACAGGACAAATCAGAGCAACATTTTGCCAATAAATCCAAATAAATGATTGGATTATTTCCTAAGAATAACCATATTATGTTTTACTCTTGCATTACATTCGTCACTTAAAGATTTTTTTCTTTTTCTTTTTTTGTTTCTGAACCAGTAAAATGGCTGCACCAACTTCTGCTGAGTTCCCATGGGAGAAAAGCCCTGAATTACAGCCGTCGTGACCTTCAGACTTTTCAGCAAGTGTTCAGAACTCTTCTTCACATAACTGGTGAAAAAGTGCTTTTAGGCACAAGCAATTACACAGGTATTCTCATGGTTTTCCCAGACTGTGTGCCCTTCTTTGTTTCCAACAAGACTCCAAACGTTCATGATGAACATTCTTCTTTTTCTTTTTAAAGAAAAAAATAAAAAAATAAAAATTAATGCAGAGCAAAAATTCCGAGTATGGGTCACATGTCACTTCACTTCACTTCACTTCACAAAAAAAAAAACATTCTTCTTACCCCAAAGAAAACATATCCATTTCCCTACTATAGGACGTGCGTTATATATGGATGGTGTATCATAACAAAGAGATCACATAGCATCTGTATTTTTGCCACATTTCATGTCAAAAAAATAGCTAGCATTGCCGTGATTTTATTGATAAAGCCATTTGAGTTGCTGTGGTTGCTGTTTACACACCTTTCTGGGAACCGAACTGAATTAACGCACAGCCTCCCAAAACACCAACACGCAAAGGGTTTTCATCTAATTTCAAATTACAGAGCAAACACACAGAGCGACAGAAGCTGCAGACCTGTATTTAGCCAACCTGCGCATTACATTATAATTGCAGAACAAGTAAAGGAAGGGTGATGTTGTAATTCTCACTTAAGCAGCTTGATTTTCCGCTAACAAAAACCAATTTGGCTTTTATTGCCGTAGTGGAAAGCACCGTTCGCAACCCTCAGGATATTCCATCAGCAGGTCTGACTGTCAAAACAAACTGGTAGGATGGATTTGTTACCGGCGTGCACAAAACAACTCTATTACAAGATGAATATACTATACTATACTATACTATACTATACTATACTATACTATAATATAATATAATATAATATAATATAATATAATATAATATAATATAATATAATACAATATAATATAGGTGGTTGGGTTAAATGAATGTCTTAAGCATAGTTACACCACAATGCTGGTCACAAAGTGTTGATTAATTTCCTGCAACAGCAGCTCTCACGGGTTTATATTAATGCACTCGCTCTAATGTGCTATCGTTTCTGTAGTAACAATTCATTGGCAGGGACTTGTTTCTGTATCCGAGATGTTAAGGAGTCTCCGTCAGCATGTCAGCGCTTTGTAACAATCAGACGTAAAGCTGTAACTTGAAGTTTTCGATATATTCAGGACAGATATGTTTACACTTTGCGGTTTCTCGGTAACATGGCGTACTGTTTCTCTGTGTCTTATTAACTTTGTGAGAGAAAAACGAGAGGCTGGTAAGGGAAAGACTGTCTACTTGCTATAACTTGTTTTGTGGAATGTTCCACAACATTAAATGTAGCTATAAATGGATCAAAAACTAAAAGGTGTTGTTCTTTATTAGAACAAAATGAATCATTGTCAAACTGCTGGGGTTTAAGAGGAATAAAACACTTTTCGTGACTAGCAGTCATAGTTAAAAAAAAAAAAAAATCTTTTGACTTTCAAAAACTTTGGAGTCGTGACAGTAGCTCCACTTCATCATAGCACTCGGTTGTTGATTATTTCCCTGTCACAGCACAACATGGAAATCATCACATGTCTTAGTCTTTAAGATATATTGCTTATAAAGTAAGAAATAAAACACTTCAGGACATGCTGTTATTGGACAAGAGTCAATGTTGCAGTGGTAATGGTAACGCCGCTTCTTCAGGTTACCCTGTTTTTGATCATTTTCCTATAACAGCACAAAATGGGGTGCTCTATTCCTTACTCATGACATGTCTTATCCAGAGAGATACACTGTTTATAAAACTGTTGTTACTTTCGTTATTATTACTTTCAACACAGATATGGATGTAAATTTAGATTTTATGCACAAGTCATGTTTTCTTGTGTTTTGTTGCATCAAACATGTTCTCATACACGCCATTTATCCATTTACCTGCTCAAAATGCTCTTTACCAGAGGTGAGCGAGGATGCTGAACTCATAATCAGTCTCTTAGTGGTCAGCACTAAAAGATGGACAGGAAGGAAGCAATGTTTGAAATGACGTCTCGTTCAGCGTCTAAGTGTTATAACCCCCCACACCCACTGGCCTGATAGGATCTGAGTGTTAGTGAGTCCTCCTGCGCTCCTGCTTTGGCTTGAGGCCTGACTGTGGTCCTGCAGCTCGTAATAAATAGTAGTCCTGAACTTCTGCAAGAACAAGGAGAAAAACTCTCATGATGAGCAGATACATGGCCTGACCAATGCCCTTCTCACCCTTTACGCAACCTCATGGAATTGTGGGTTATTTTGAATAGCTTAAAGCCGTACACTTTAGGGAGAAAAAAATATAAAAGGTCATAAATTTGAGTTAAACCAGCAATTTTCAGTTTAATGGATGTAAGTTCACTGGCTAGGAGTAAGTAAAAGCTATGTCTGACTCAGGCACACTGTTTAAGCCAATGTCGAAATTTGAATCTAAGTCGAGTTGCTTTGTCTCTTGTGGGTATAGCAATGAAGCTACTATTGTCACTTGTGGGCGTGGCCTATCCAGCGTTTTTAAGGTCTGATTTGAAACAGTAGTGGCCAAAATACCTACGGCCCAATAAGCGATCTACATACATCACTTTTGTTTAAAATGTGTTTGTTTGATTTACGTGTTACATTAGCTTCCTTAGCAAAGCAAGCTAACTGTTCTAGCTATGTACACTCACCAAAGGGACTAATGATCTCTACTACTTCCTTGCAAGGCTTTTCCTTGTTATGTCTCTAGACATTTAATGAGAGATTTTATATATACGGCTGTATAAGATTGCTTATCCTGAAACCACGGTTCTTCCATTTTTGTGAAAATAATTGCAGTTAGGAACGGAAGTTGTGAGTGGGGGAACTGAAGAAACGTCAGACCTCACACTCCATAGGATTGGTCCAAGGAATCATTCGAGCCAATTGTTTGGATCTGTCACTTCACTGTGTCGTACCTAATTAGCGTAGGATTGAGAAACTCTTCATTTAAATGTCACATTGTTGTTTTGCCATTGTCACCTGCATAGAAACAAAATGAACAGTTGCCTGTCACTTTTGTCTTTTTTTAGTATGATTAGTAGGGAATTGTTTGTAGGGAATTGTTGCAAATGCCTCTAGTAACTACCTGGAAAGGGATTAGTCATATTCGGACTACTAGAAAGCAGCTATAGAGCTATTTAAACACGTTGTCATGAAAGATTGGTCAAATTTGAACTCTTGAACCATTAAGATTTCAGTGACTCTGCTGCTAACCCTAAACCTAACCTAACTTTTTAATACCAACGGAGTTGTGTGAATTGTTATGAATGATCAAACTTCAGATCATGTTGCTTGTTTATGTCTGAATTGCTTTTTTCCCCACAAATATAATCCATTACATTCAGCTTATATCACAGCACTGTACTCGATTCTGATTGGTCAGAAGTTACTTCCCAATATACCCTATATGAAGTTTGTGGCCACCAAACCAGCATACCCATATATGTGTGTTGAACATCCCATTCCAGATTTAGTCCCCTTTTGCTGTTATAATAACCTCCACTCTTCTGGGAAGGCTTGCCACTAGATTTTTTGCTGTGTTCCAGTTCATCTCAAGGTGTTCAGTGGGGTTGAGGTCAGGGCTCTGTGTAGGACACTCGAGTTCTTCCACTCCATCCTTGGCAAATCAGGTCTTCATGGAGCTCGCTTTGTGCACAGGGGCATTGTCATGCTGGAACAGATTTGGGTCTCTTAGTTCCAGTGAAGGGAAACTGTAATGCTACAGCATACAAAAACATTCTAGACAAGAATGTGCTTTCAATTTTGTGGCAACAGTTTGAGGAAGAACCACATATGGGTGTAATGGTCAGGAGTGCACATACTTTTGGCCATAAAGTGTAGAACCTTTAAGGGCTTCCCCAGAGGGACCTTTGTAGAATTCTTAATGGAACCTTTCCCATAATGGATATTTCTAGAGCCTTCTTTTGTGAGATTTTACATACACAAATTACAAAATTAAAGGTACTAAAGAAGTAACCTTGAAGGTACCACCTGAGCACCAGGAACAGTTTAGCACTAGGGATTCTTTTTTTTTTTCAGATTGAGTACTAGTACATGTTTTTTGGTACTTGCGATACTGATACCGAAATGAGTAACCTAATTAGAATGAATCAATCAGGGATGTCATGGAACATTTTATTTATCTCTGTTTATGTTTCCGGTTTAAATAGCAGCCACGGAAAGAGCATTACGTTTGTGTTCATGCACTTAGGCTACCAGACGTGTTCTTTGTAGCATTAGTGAGTTGATTAGCTAGCTACAACAGTTACCTCGGTCATGCTTCTGTGGAGAAAGGTGGCATTTTATTTTATTTTGGAATAGCATTTCTGTACAGCGTTTTGTTTTTGTTTCACTGCGTCTGAATTCCTTGGCTGATCTCCAAGAACAACATACTGGGTAAGACCTGTTATTTTCACTCGCCTAGCGTTTGTACGTCTGTAAGTACTTTTCTCGCCTAGCTAGTGTCTGGTGCTAGCAGTGAACTCCTCATGCTGAGTTTTATATTTAAGAAGTTTTATCACTTGTGCTGCAGGAAGACGCAGTAGTTCCTTCTCTTGATATTTTCACACAATACAGCTTGCAGTCTGCTTTGCTTTGATTGCTTTCATTAATCGTGAAACACGTCCAGATCGCTGTCATTAATTAGTGCAACAACGCACGCTAGGTTTGTCACTATGTCACATAGTATCACATGGTATTGATGCTGGCATCAGAGCATTTTTACCAGTATGAGTAGCCTAAAAGAGCACAGTATCAGGCAGATCACAGATACCAGTATTGTTGTTTAGTACTATTTTTTCAGAGAGAACTTTTTTTCCTAATAGCAAACACCAGCTGTTTTGGTTGTTACGGTGTCTAGGTACAAGGTTTACTCCCACTGTTCCACTTACACTTTTTTATGCATTTATCCAGCTCCGAAAAAGAACTAGGCAAGACAAATAATAATTAATTAAATTGGGCCATAAATGATAAATGAAAGGAACAACAAAGCGTTGAAAGCCCAAAGAATCCACAGCATCCTGTTATTAGAGCTTCACAATATTACCATCCACTAATTTGAACAAACGGCTCTGCTCGTCACAGGAACAGTCCAACAGCCGAGACCGGGAAGGAGGGAGGAGGGTGAAGACAGATCGAGAGGGAACCATAAAACGTTCAGGTTCCTTCTTTCCAGCTTTGATGCGCTGAGGCTATTGTCTGTTCATGTCAGTGGAACAGCTTTAGATTTATGACAGCGTGTACACCCACATCGCTTTGCATTCTCCTGCGGCCAGGCTAGACCTGCTATCGCCTTTTATTTAAAACAAGAGATCATGCCTCATAGTGAAGTGGCAATATAAATGAGGAAAACGACTAAATCAGGCCAAAGTTTCTCTTCAAAAATCCAAAGAAAAGTTTTTTGGCACAGAAATCAATTTAGGAGATCATTCTTTCTATCACAATGAGGTCATTTTTTTCCTTATAAAAATAGATTATTATTTAATTTATATGTTATGCTAAATCCATTTCCAGTGGAGTGACCTGTAATTTAAATTTTTTTAAAAATCACACACATTTCACATGGAAAGTGGATTTCAACATGTCATGTCCTGACATATACACGCTGAATTTCAGTAAACGCACGTGACATCATGAGAATAATATGTTACTACATATTGAATCAAATGAATCATAGTGTATGTACAAAAAAAAAACACTCATGTAAAAAAAAAAATGGATGAACTATATGTGAAAAATTAATGTGAAATTAAATGAAATATGTAAAAACAAATAATGTGAAAAGAAATTCATGATATTAGAAAAAGAGCGTGAAAAAGAAAAACATATATAAAAATAAATTTTAAAAAATTACCTTTGAAAATAAATGAATCCTGTTTTGTTTTTGTTTTAAAAAGTGTTAAAATGAATCACGCGTAAGAATCATTTCTAAAAAAGATAAAAAAAAAAATTTAAAAAACCATTTGCACTACATGCGAAAAAATGTAGCGTAAATTGTCTAAAAACCTCATGTGTAAATGAAACAAATGTGTGACCTTTTAGTAGAGGAATGTATATTATCCTAAATAGGTCACTCATAACCAAATTCAGTTTTTGTTTTCTGAATCTGAACGAACATTATGGACCTGTTTTCTATGTTGGATTTTACTTTCAGCCATAAAGCAGACGACTATGTTTGTCATTCCTGTCGAGTTTACGCTGCAGACTGTGAGCTCAGGAGGCGTGTCACCGACTGTTGAATGATACCTGGGTTTTGGCCCGAGGCCACTTATGAAACCAAACACACCTTTGCTATCGGCTGATTGGTCCACGTGATGCGTCCTCTAAGTGCTTTTAATAGCACCTTTCACCTCGGATGAGCCAAAGTGAACCGAGGACGCGGACGTGGAGGTTTGTGACATGGGGAGAGTCTGAGAACTCACAGTCTGCACAGCCTTCTGTAAAGCTTACTCAACATCACTGAGACACTGAGTGAGTAACCATGAGTTTGTCCAGCACCAGCACTGAGTCGGAGTTTTCCGAGGACGAGCAGGAGGGCTGTGCATCAGGCTTGGAGGTTTCAGACAGTCGCATTGAAGATCCTTTGAATAAACTGTCAGCTGCCTTAGAAAGCGATCTCACGGAGGTCAGCGTTGCTAAAAAGCGGAGGCGGCCGGCTCGTTCCAAAGCCCGCAGGGTTGCTGCGAATGTCCGAGAACGCAAGCGCATCCTGGACTACAACCAAGCCTTCAATGCATTACGCGTGGTGCTCAATCACGACCTCAGTGGCAAACGTCTGTCTAAGATCGCAACTCTGCGCCGGGCCATCCATCGCATCTCAGCACTGTCTGCGCTCTTACAGTCAAACTCACAAGAGGAACTGGACGCACCATCATGCATCCATCCTGAGTACCACATGAGGCTGGGTGACACCCGACATGAGGAACCTTTGGAGAACTGGTCAGACACCCAGCACCAAGCAGAGCTCCACAGAACCCCTCAGCATGCTTCAGTGTTATCTGGAGCTCTTGGATCACCGTCTTCTCCTTACAACAACTTCTCTCCTGCAAACACTTACTCTGCAGGGGGTCTGAACTATCCCTGCTATAGCCATGACCCTGAATTTCCATTCGGCTTTAAGCGCATGGAAGTGTTTTCAGATGCTCCGGCCACGCCTTTCCCCTGGCAGTGGCAGTGCTCGGGATTCCAGCAGTCTCTAAGTATGCACTGATAACCTGGGACACACTACACACACTGACTGTGCACTTATTACATGAACTCTTTTGTATTAGTTTGTGTTTGTGGAGAACTAATCGAGTATCGAGGAATAAAATGCACTGTATATTACAGCTTTGTGTGAAAATTGGATCCTCTAGAAGAACGTTTACTTCAGCATTCACGAAATATGTTGTACGAGTTGCAAGCTATGCATCCGCCTTAAATACATAGGTAAATATGTAGCACTACAAGCTACATTCCTTACATACTGGATTCTCACGTACATAGTAAATTATTTGAAAACTTCTAGGCAGTGTACAGTTGACTTTAATCTGTAATGTGTTGTGTAGTACTTACATACTTGGAACACACACTTTGAAAGTTGGAAATGCGAGTACATAGTAACGTGAAAAATGAAACAAAACAAAAATGCTAGCTGTATAGCTGTACCTGATGCTGAGACCCAAATTTGGACATGACTTTATCAATAAATATTTCCATTTTCCACCATTGATTATTTTCCTATAATCGTTTTACTGCTGTTATAACACGCTAATTTGTTGTTCATACTATGTTGTACGTTTTATATTATTATTATATTATTTTAACATTGTAAGTAGTTCCTTCACCAGCCTCTCTTCTACGAAGACAAAAAAAAACTTTACTACGACTTGTCAAAGCAGAAAACTTAAAGTTACAGATTTACTTCTGACTGTTACAAAGCTCTAACACTGGAGACTCCTTCCATAAATGTATGTCTCCTTACAGAAAACGTCACCATATCAACAATTTCACAGGCTTGATATAATCCTGTGATTTGTAGCTGCACTAGTGTCCGAACTGCTGTTATAGAAAATTAATCAACACCTTCTGACCAATCAGAATGCAGAATTGCTACTACACACAGAATTGTTATTATTATTATTATTATTATTATTATATTACCTCTGAGCATTACGTGACGAAATTCACATACGATATTTTACACATTACAACTAGCAAAACATGCACCAAGTATTTCTTACAAGTTCTACATTATTACTTATTAAATTCTGTGTAATTATTGAAAACTGTTTCCGTTTTTCGACGTCTGTCATGCTGAACAATCAGAAGATACAGATTGTAATCAGATCCTTTATGAATTTCTCTCTCTAAACTCCAATACCCACTCATACTCTCTACTATGTTACATAGAACAGAAAATTCACTGCCTCTCAAAAGTTTGTACACCCCTGCTCATTGCATGTCTTCATTTACACTCTTTTGTACTGTTTTATAGACTTTATGAACACTATGAAATGACACATATGTAATTATGATGTGAGCGTAAGTGTTAAACAAAACAAAGCTAGTCTATATTTTAAATTCGAACAGTATTCCTGGTTCCTCAGCATCTTCACAACCACGAGGTTGAAGATCACAACCACGATCTTCACGAGGAGCTTCACCCTAAGAAGCTTTTCTTAAAGCTCACAAATAAGCCGAGCTCCTCGCTGCTTCTCCAGAGCTCGAAAATAAAACGAATTGCTTGTGGAAGCAATTAATTTTGATGTAAAAGTCGCTTAATTAAAATGCATGAGCATTACCTTCATTATTTACAATTGCCTTTGAAACAAATTTCAAGCCATTTGAAATGAATGAAATGAACAGAATTACATGAACGCGCTCCTTCTAATACGTTCCAGTTTCTACAGTAACAGCTCATATGCAGGGACTTGTACAACATAATCTCAGTACAACATAATCTCAGCCTAATAATAAACAGATTTAAAATAACGCATAATCATAAAAGATGTTTTCTGACATTTATGAGGGAAGTCTCCAGTGTACAGTCACAGTCAACACAGTACAGTAACGCTTTTGTAAGACGTCCGTACGTTTTCCAACATGGGAAAGTCTCCAGGAGAGAAGAGAGAGTTTACAATTTTTCTGTAATATGAGAAGATGAAGAGTTTGTTTTTTTGGACACTGAACAACATCAAATGTAACTACAAATGAATAAAAAGATCCATGATTCATTAATAAATTTAAAAAAAAAAAATCAGTTGCTGTGGTGTAAGAGGAATAAAACACTTCAGGATGTGCTGTTCTAGGAAAGTAATCAACTTCATGGTGGTAACAGTAACTCCGCCTCCTCACACCACCCCACTGTTGGTTATTTTCCAATAACAGCATGACACGCAGTGTGCGTTATTCCTTCCTGTATATTTATAAGCCAAGCAAACATGATCATGTCCTCTAAGTTTATGATTTTACTTTACGTTACGTGGTCACAACCTTGGAAATGGAGTGTGCGTGTGTGTGTGTGTGTGTGTGTGTTAAGGCTTGATGGACAGCCATAAATTCCACCCACCTCATCATGCCTGTGTGTCTCTTTTACGTGCTGGTGGAAAAGGAGTGATTTACTGCTAGCTCTGCCCCGGGGATGTAGGACCTGTCTCATTTTGTTTTGGGAATCAATCAGTCATCAGATAATAAGCTGTAGAATTAATACCTTAAGAGCTGTTATAGCATCCATTGAGAAAAATAGCATATCTTTTGCAGTGGCAGTGTTTGTGCCATTTACGTATTAATAGTGAAAAAAAAATCTCAATGCAATCCATTCATTAAACCTTTCTCAATGTGATATACAGTAAATGATCTCTATTTAATAACTCTGATATACTAGAAGTCTAATATAATCTAAATTATTTCCTTTTCATATCCTCAGAGCAGATTTTGAATTCTCCTGGTTGGAATATAACCTTCCTAACATTCCTGTTCTTTGCTTTGCTAAACTTTGCCCATTATTCTTAACATGTCTGAGAGTCTGGGCAAAAATATTTCTTTTGTAAAATAGAGATACCTTTTTTTTTTCCTCCAAAGAAGATGGGGTGCGCAAAATTTTGCTCTCAAATGAATATAGACAGACAGGCAGACGTACATTTTCAAGGTGATAGACGTGAAGCGAGACCTACAGATTAGAGCTGACTCATTCGTTCTCCATAGCAACCTGCCGTTTTTTTTTTAACCAGCTGGGAATTAAAAAGTGCTGGGTTGTTTGAAAGTTTTTTTTTTTGTTTTTTTTTTTTTAAAACATATTAACATTTTTGGTTAAATTTCACATTTCAACTGCCTTATTTTAACACTCTAAAATCAGGAAAATAAGATATAAGATATAAGATATGAGTCAACCAGTGTTTGTGACTTTTTTTATTTTATAGATTTAAGTGTAAAAAAGCCCCAAACAAAAAAAAGTCCCTTTCTTTAATTAGGCACTTGTTTATTTTACAATTAATTATAGCAAAAAAAAAAACTGTTTGAAAAATAATGATTAAATTCTGTATCTATGTTGTATTTGATATAGTCTTATTTGATAGAGACTGCATTTACTGCATTATAAAGTGAATAATTTCACAAGGAAAAAAAAATACTCATATAATACTTAATTAATTAATTAATAATCATAATTAAAGATTTGTCACTAGGAAATGTTCACACTGAGTGACAACAAATGACTTTTAGCTCCATAACTCATAATTAATTTTAAAAAAAAAAATCATTTTCAGCATTTTTTAAAGTTATTAACTAACTTTGCCACCTAATTCAATCATACAAGGCAGTTTTATTTTTGCAATTTTTCAACCTGATCTCATGAAAATGAATTATTTAATTATTTAATAATTTTTTTTACTAATCATAGTATCCTAACTCACATTCTACCAGCTATTTTCCAAATTAATTTTACACTGTTTTCATCATTTTGTTCTAAGAGTGTACAAAACACCTTTGCTCGACTGTACGATGCTTGTGCTGTGCTCACTAGCTCACTTGACAAATTCAAAATGAGACGCGCTCTCCTAAACCCCGTGGTGTGTTTTATTTATTCCTGGAAAGATATGTAATGTAAGAGCGTGTGCTGATTGTCAGGTCGAGGTCGGCGGTTTGCTACAGAGACAGAGCTGTCATGATAATCTCCAGGGAGAGAAGGCGCTCTCCTCAGGGCCCACAGAGGGAGGAGATTCCAGTAAGGCGGGTGAAAGGAAGTGCCAGGAGAACACATGCCCGCCTTTCAGAGGATGTGATTCAGGCTTTTCTCTTGATCCAAGTCCTGACAGGCTGCGTGAACTCCGAGCCAGGGAACTCAGCCAGATCCCAGCACTCTCTCTGCCTGTATGTATGACGACATGTCTGTTACTATTCCTAGCACTCTGAGCTAACTGCCTGAGGTATTCATGACTCAAAATATCCTGTCAGTGACGAGGAGGTTTATCTGGCTTGGCAGAGATTACAGCGTTGGAGGATTTGGTGATTTCTCTGAGAATTAAGCGTGGCAATCAACTGATGAGGCAAATCTCAGACTTTACACAGGGAAATCCCCAAAAATTGTTAAAGTACAAACCTCCAGGACTGGAAATGTGCACCATAGATGAGGCATGCAGAGTCTAAATAAAGATGGGGCAACTGTTTATTGCATGATACTTCACTATTATAAAACACTGCTGTGTTGATTCTTGATTCTGATTGGTCAGAATTTTCTATGTTATCACTTTGCTAGTAACAGCTTACACAAGGTCTTGTACACAGGGTCTTGTACACAGGGACTTGTACACAGGGACTTGTACACAGGGACTTGTACACAGGGTCTTGTACACAGGGACTTGTACACAGGGACTTGTACACAGGGACTTGTACACAGGGTCTTGTACACAGGGACTTGTACACAGGGACTTGTACACAGGGACTTGTACACAGGGTCTTGTAC
>CM075016.1:20976744-20993347 GCA_037576675.1 Pangasius sanitwongsei | reverse complement strand
TCTCTCTCTCTCTCTCTCTCTCTCTCTCTCTCTCTCTATATATATATATATATATATATATATATATATATATATATGTGTGTGTGTGTGTATGTGTGTGTTTGTGTGTGTGTATTTTTTTTGAGGCTGTGGATTGGGAGCACAATTGCAATTACTTTTAATTATTTATACAAATTAATTATTATCTACGGAGAAGCAGCTAAAATCTACCCAACACTTACAAGAACACAAAAACATGAAATAAACGCTCCTCAGATGTTAATGTTACCCACTAATCGCTGTATTTCTACATTTATAAACATTAATAACTCATGTCTAAAATGTAACAGAAATGTTATTCCAGTTCTTCATCTTGAAGCACATCATTCAGTAACTACTGAAATGAAATGAATATGAATTCTTTTTTCGTAGACGTGAAAGATGAATTTCTAATTGACCCTCCACACTTCTGTGTTGTAATTTATCGGTCAGGTCACTTGAGGGCAGCAGTAGCCCACAGCTTTACCTCACACAAACCCGTACAGAGATGTCGTCATATTTCAAATGAGCACGCTGCGGTTGCGAGTAGACTACAGTAAGTCAGAGAGAGCTCGGAGTTCCACTTCTTCCTGTTACGCTGGGGTCAGGGCCATAACCAGGATCACATTAGTGAGGTGCATATTGTAGAAATGCACTTAGCAAGTCAAAATTTCTTGAATATAGTCAAGTTTATCTATGAGTTCTTATTACAAAATATATTTGATTTATAATAATAGTGTCAGGTCAGATAGGGTTTTTGCTGCATGTGTCAGATTTTGTCCATTCTTTATATATATATATATATATATATATATATATATATTTTTTTTTTTTTTTTTAATTTGTTGCTTGCGACCTAAAATCAAAGTCTGAGACGTTAGCTGAATTCTAACATCACATTTTTTCACTCCAATGAAAAATATATTTTCTAATTAAAAAATGTCATACCTGGGAAACCATGTTTAGGATTTAATAGTTTTCAGTTTACAAGACAGTCTTAAGTAGCCGTTGATTTCTGCATAATTATGCTGCATGATACTATAAGACCAATACAAGGGTTAATAATGAGCTTTATCATGCTAGTAGTATGTTATTAATGAGTAACACACAACACTCAATGTAACAATTTAAACATCAAACTAACATTTAGTGTTTATTTATAGCTAACTCAGGAGCTTGTAGGCTAACGTTACTGCAGCTAGCTAGCTGATTTGGCTGATAACATGAACAATTATTTTATACTGTTTATATTAACATGCTCGTTCTAATGTTATTGTTTCTATAGTAACAGCACATAATCTAAGACTAACAATAAATAGATTAAAAATGTCTTGCTTAACAAAGTAAAACATATAATCATTGGTGTGGTGATGTTTTTGTTTTTTTTTTTTTTTGTTAGGAGACAAAAACATATTTAACATTTATGAAAAGAGTCTTGGCTGTCAGCGCTCTGTAGCAGTCACAGTGTTTGCAAAGTTTTCCAGCACAGAAAAGTCTTCGGACAAAGGAATATTCTGGTTTGTCTGTAAAATGACAAGCTGCAGTTTTTAAGAGACAGACAGAGAGACAGAGAGACAGAGAGAGAGAGAGAAAGAGAGAGAGAAGGAGATAAGGGAACGACTGTTTATCGTGGCTGTAACGTAAGTGAGAACAGGTACTAACAAACTAACTCTCGGATGTTCCACAACATTAAATCTTAACTATAAACTGTTAAAAAGTATGACGTTCATTAATAAAGTAAACATTGTAATCGATGGCAAATCGCTGTGGTATAAGCGGATTAATACACTCCAGACTTTGGAGAAGTAATGGCACTCCGCTTCGCGTTGTGCCGTATCACACCACCCCTGTTATTCATTACTTAATCTACAATTATTTTCTAGCTCAGGGATTCTGTGCGTTTTGGGGTTTTGGTCACTTGAACCCCTTCAACCTAACTTATTTTTCTGAAGTACCTAAAGATTTTAGATGAACACTTTTGAAATAAATGGCAAAAATTGTTACTTAACACATGTTACTTTTCAATTTGTGAAATATATTAACATCTTTTCCAAAAATGATCATTTAACATTTTTTTTTAATTAGAATGTTTGTTGGATCTTGTAAAAATATATGACACTGACATTTCTATCAGTCTTATGTACCCCCTGAAATGCCATTACATACAGAGAGAGAGAGAAAGAGAGAGAGAAGGAGATAAGGGAACGACTGTTTATCGTGGCTGTAACGTAAGTGAGAACAGGTACTAACAAACTAACTCTCGGATGTTCCACAACATTAAATCTTAACTATAAACTGTTAAAAAGTATGACGTTCATTAATAAAGTAAACATTGTAATCGATGGCAAATCGCTGTGGTATAAGCGGATTAATACACTCCAGACTTTGGAGAAGTAATGGCACTCCGCTTCGCGTTGTGCCGTATCACACCACCCCTGTTATTCATTACTTAATCTACAATTATTTTCTAGCTCAGGGATTCTGTGCGTTTTGGGGTTTTGGTCACTTGAACCCCTTCAACCTAACTTATTTTTCTGAAGTACCTAAAGATTTTAGATGAACACTTTTGAAATAAATGGCAAAAATTGTTACTTAACACATGTTACTTTTCAATTTGTGAAATATATTAACATCTTTTCCAAAAATGATCATTTAACATTTTTTTTTAATTAGAATGTTTGTTGGATCTTGTAAAAATATATGACACTGACATTTCTATCAGTCTTATGAACCCTCTGCAATGCCAACCCCTAGGGGGCTGGTTGGGAAACCCTGCTCTAGCTAACGGTAGAAAAGAAATAGAAAATTCATACTACAATACACAAAGCACTATCATGCGAACTGATTGCTAGACTTGCTAACGTTGTACATTGGTAGATTATTTTTCATGATAGTTTATGTGAATAAGATCTCGTGACTCGTAAGAGACCAAGCAAACGAAACACGTCATGCCTTGTTTGGGAAGCTGATGAAATATATATATGTGTGTGTGTGTGTGTGAGGGAGAGAGAGAGAGATGAAAAAACTCATTATTTGCCTTATACACAACTTCACAGCCCACAATAGCTGCACAGAGAGGTGCTGTATTATTCTCACTTTAACAGAAAGCGTTAATAAGGTTTGTTATGTGGAATTTCCAGAAGAAGCCTTAATGAACCTGGACATTCAGGACTTAATCAGCTTATTTACTCTGTAAAGCACCAAACACACATCTGAAACGTCAAACCAAACGAGAAACAATAGGGCAGAATTAATAAATAGAAAAGCCGTGCTGATAAATCCCGGAGCTCAGCTGAATGAGAAACAGATTAGGTGCAGAACTTAATTTGAGATTTTCTCTCTCTCTCTCTCTCTCTCTCTCTCTCTCGCTCAAAAAAAAAAAAAAAAAAAGAATGCATGGTTGAATAGACAAAGATAACGAAACCAAGACTACTGTGCTTCCACAGACAAAATATAAGATAATAAAAACTTAGCCCTGTCTCATTTGGACAAACCAGAGTGAACGGAGTGTTGAGACGCTGCGCCCTTTTTCTGCCTCCTACAAAGTCACAGCCGCCATTTAACTTCTATGACAGATCAGTTATTCTCACATCCACACACCCCCCACACCCACACACACACACACACACACACACACACACACACACACCCCCCACACCCACACACACACACACACACACACACACGCACACACACACACACACGCACAAACACACACACCCACACACACACACACCCACACGCACACACACACACACACGCACAAACACACACACCCACACACACACACACCCACACACACACACACCCCCCACACCCACACCCACACACACACACATAAACACACACACACACACACACACACAAACACACCCACACACACGCACAAACACACACACCCACACACACACACACCCCCCACACCCACACACACACACCGCATTGATTTATTGCATTGAGGAGAAGCAATCAGGGAAACATTAAAACAATAAAGATATTTTAACAGATGAAAATATCATTCTTAACAGTTATATATTATATTCTAATATTTTTAATAGTAATATAGAAGTATCAGAAAATAAATATAAGATTATTAAGCTTATTACCAAATTTTAATCATTTGTTTATTATTATTATTATTATTATTATTATTATTATTATTATTATTATTTTCAAGCCGAATTTATCACATTTTATTGGCAAAAAAAATTGAACTCATTTCAAGCATTTATTTTTGAAAAGAAGCGAAATTATTTGCCAAACGAATAATTTCAAAATTGTCCAGTAATCTAGTCTTATATTATGTTATAATCTTATATTTGTTATATAACATTCTCATAATGAGAAGCATTAAAGAGAATTACACTAGGTTGACAGTATTTTAAATATTGAGATAATTTATTTATTTTTCAACTCCTTTTTTTAATTTAAAGCTTGACTTCCGGTCAGAAATGATCGAGTCTCTCCATCTCCTACACTCATCTCTGATCACTTCGCTTCAGCCTCTGAGAAAGAGCAATAATCCCGCGAGTCCCGAACACATCCACCCTGACAGTACAGACAGCTTCTGTTAAACATTAAATGACAGCAGGATAAATAAATAGGCGAGTGTGCGACAGTTTTTGACATCTAGACCAACAAGAGCATGAATTAGTCGATTTCACTTATCAGGAGGAGGAAAGGACAGCATGTTATCTCAGCAGAGATTTTTTTGAAATGCTTTGAAATGCTTGTTATAGGGAATATTTTGCATTCATACCTAGTGCACTTGAGGACATATCGTGCAATCATTTAGAAATGATCATTATCGAGACTTACTTTGACTTTACTATTATGGCTTTTTGCAAAGAGCTGACTGTAAGTCCACGTCACATTTTAGCAGACTAAACTCATAACCACATTACCACCGATTTTAGCTAAATACAGAATTAGCAAACACACAGATCCTGGTTATGTAGCATCCATGCTAACGGCGTGAGGACCTTTCATTAGAAGAACATTCTAGTAATTTATGTTTAATGATTTCTTAACAATCTACATTCAGTCTACAGTTTAGGTAACAGGGTCGTGCTTTCAAAGCGACCCCATCACTCAATATCACAATATCATTGAAAATAAAGTAAAAAAGAATGACAGAACTTACTTTTCCTCTTCTCGCGATCTTCAGGAAGTTCAAATGATGCAACTTCCTGTCAAACATTCCTGCTGACTTGTGGAAAAAAAATTTCAAATATTTCCTTGGGCTGAATGTGTTCGGCGTGGTTATGAGTGAACGTTATTGGGAATAAAATATACGTTGTTTTTTTTTTTTTTTATAAACTATAATGGATGACTTGTGGAAAAGGAAGCTTCAAGCCCGAGATGTTTAATAGATTCACACAATAATGGCAGAATAATTTGATTTTTAGAAAACAAAATGCAGTTTTCTAATCGGTGTAGTTTTATTTTGTAGGTTTTGTTGCGAATTAAGCGAATTATCTGAAGCTTTTTGAGAAGGACACTGTGTTTAAAATGCCTTTGCTATTAATTTATGTACATATTTATAAATGTGATGTCAGATTTCTGCCCTTGTAGATAGTGAAACATTAATATAACCATTGTTTTTGTAACTCTGACAGTGTTTTGTTAGATTATGTGATCTAAGATTCAGCTCAGACCAGATTCATTCATTCGAAACCAATCTATCCTCTCTATTCTTGCTCCATCTTGTCCACTGCACCAAAACCTCTACATTCCTGATTGTGTTCTTTCAATTAGGAGTAAAAAGGAAGACCTTGAGCATTCTCAGTAGAAGCTGGCCACACTTTCAGGTTATTCATCCACTTGTCCTTTGACACACTGCCAATCCATTTGTGGGATTTTTGAGAGAGTGACATAGCTCCTTATCCTCAATGTGTTGGTTCCCACTGAGCTGAAGAGATAACCTTCAGAGAGCTGAGACTTTTCTACAGCCTCCTATTTGCATTGACTGCACTCGGGTGTTTATATCAGAGTGTGCCACATATATCTCTCTGACTTTTACGGGCTTGCTGAGAGAAGAGGGTGGAGCTCGAAGAAAGGATTTTCATCTCCTACATCGAGGCAATGGATTGTGCTTTTTCCTCTAAACATCGCTGTAGATTGTGTGTAGAACGCAGGAGCGGGAATATAACTCCTTAACGGTTTCACCAAGAAAAAAAAAGAAACATTTGTAGAATGAATCCTTCGCATTTTTTTTTTTTTACGTTCCTTAGGGCAATAATTATAACAACAGTGCATAAAAGCCCCTAACAGCTAGTATGCGCTAGATGCCAAGCTTGCTCCTTCTTCCATACACATCGCAGACGTACCTCTTTCATGCTTGGCATTTAGTTCGCATTTCACATGCGATAGTCAGTGTTCTTTTCACACAACAGAATATTAAACATTTTTAAATAAAACTTTACCACAGCGATGTTGAATTCGGGATTCTGATTGGTCAGGGGGTGTTGATTACTTTTCTATGACAGCAAATATATTATGGCGGACGTTCCACGTAAAAACGGGTCAAAAACGTGTGCAAATGTTGATATGTGAGGAGGTGTTTATTTAAGGAAGGAGTCTCCAGTGTCAGAGCTGTAGCTAAGGCTTCGGACGTGGGAATGTATTTCTGATGGAGTGCTTTGTGGGTTCAAGAGAGAGAGAGAAAAAAGAGAATTGAGGGAATTACTGTGTGGACTTGTGTGGACGTTCCACAACATTAAATGTAACTATGCAGTAAATGGATAAAACGGATATTTCTCGCTATAAGTGGTATAAACGGTCACTAAAGGCCCCCGGACCACCAAGGGGGGCCCACAAGTTTTTAAATGCAGCACATATGCAAATAAGCAAACTTTACAATCATTTGGCGAAGAAGTTTGTTTATTATGCAGTCGCAGGGAGCCTCCTTATGGCGTGAAAAGAATAGATAACTAACGTAACTGAAGTCAGATCGTGAAGAAGTGGCGGTCATGAAATGTTCATATCTATCTGTGCCGAAAAAACGCAAAAATGAAAAAGCAGAAGAGGAGAAAAAGACGGCAAACAATGGTAGTAAATTAATGCTGGTGAATTGGATTTAGTCAATTTGTCCACTTTTTTTTGCTTTTGCTTTTTGAAGTAATTTAAAATGAAAAAAAAAACAAAACATAGTGGCTAGACAGCTAGCATCTCGAGCGCACACAAGACCCGCAGCCGTTTCTCTGTGCTTATAGCGTAGCTTGTGTAGCTACTTTACCGGCTCTTACCTCTGTATCTCTGTGCTTATAGCATAGCTTGTGTAGCTACTTCACTGTCTCTCACCTCCATATCTCTGTGCTTATAGCGTAGCTTGTGTAGCTACTTTACCGGCTCTTACCTCTGTATCTCTGTGCTTATAGCATAGCTTGTGTAGCTACTTCACTGGCTCTCACCTCCGTATCTCTGTGCTTATAGCATAGCTTTTGTAGCTACCTCAACGGCTCTCATCTCCGTATCTCTGTGCTTATAGCATAGCTTGTGTAGCTACTTCATTGGCTCTCACCTCTGTATCTCTGTGCTTATAGCGTAGCTTGTGTAGCTACTTCACTGGCTCTCACCTCCGTATCTCTGTGCTTATAGCATAGCTTTTGTAGCTACCTCAACGGCTCTCATCTCCGTATCTCTGTGCTTATAGCATAGCTTGTGTAGCTACTTCATTGGCTCTCACCTCTGTATCTCTGTGCTTATAGCGTAGCTTGTGTAGCTACTTCACTGGCTCTTACCTCCGTATGTCTGTGCTTATAGCATAGCTTGTGTAGCTACTTTACCGGCTCTCACCTCTGTATCTCTGTGCTTATAGCGTAGCTTGTGTAGCTACTTCATTGGCTCTTACCTCTATATCTCTGTGCTTATAGCGTAGCTTGTGTAGCTACTTCAACGGCTCTCATCTCCGTATCTCTGTGCTTATAGCATAGCTTGTGTAGCTACTTTACCGGCTCTCACCTCTGTATCTCTGTGCTTATAGCGTAGCTTGTGTAGCTACTTCATTGGCTCTCACCTCTGTATCTCTGTGCTTATAGCGTAGCTTGTGTAGCTACTTTACCGGCTCTCACCTCTGTATCTCTGTGCTTATAGCGTAGCTTGTGTAGCTACTTCATTGGCTCTTACCTCTATATCTCTGTGCTTATAGCGTAGCTTGTGTAGCTACTTCACTGGCTCTCACCTCCGTATCTCTGTGCTTATAGCATAGCTTTTGTAGCTACCTCAACGGCTCTCATCTCCGTATCTCTGTGCTTATAGCATAGCTTGTGTAGCTACTTCATTGGCTCTCACCTCTGTATCTCTGTGCTTATAGCGTAGCTTGTGTAGCTACTTCACTGGCTCTCACCTCCGTATCCCTGTGCTTATAGCGTAGCTTGCGTAATGCTGATGTGAGTTTGAAGTTAGCTAGTATCTAGTATCTTGTTCAGTTGTTTTCATTTTTTTGTTTAAACTGTTTTTCCCTCATCCAAGATAATAAAGTATTAATTCTGCTCATTCCTCCATGTAAAATAAAATGACTGGTGTGGGAGAAGGGCCCCTGAGTTAGTTGTCTCTTAGGGCCCCCGAATGTTCTATTAAGAGTCGGGATAAAACCTATGCCTTGTTGTTCTATAATTTAAAAAATGTCATCCTTGGATAATTGCTGTGGTATAAGAGGAATTAAACACTCTGTGACATGCTGTTATAGGAAAAAAAAATCAACTTCTGGGTGGTGACTAACAATTTGGGCTTGGAGCAGAAGCAAATCAGCCTCGTTATTTGATTACGCACTGGAGTTTTACCTCCGAGGAGATAGTTTTATCGTCAGAATGTGATGCGAACTTTATCAAGTATTACAAATAGTGTTTTGTCTTAAAGATAACTGACAATTAATTTAAAGCAAGGAGATTCTGGTGTTTCTTAATAATTGTACGGCAGAAATATCCACACTACCCGTAACAGGCAACAGCACATCCTGAAGTGTTTTATTCCTCTTATACCACAGTGATTTGCCAACAATTACGATTTTTAATTTATGAAAGAATGACACTTCATACGTTTTATCCGTTTATAGTTGCGTTTAATGTTGCAGAATGTCCAAAACAAATGAGTTCCTGTTCTTACTGACGTTATAGCAGCTATAAACAGTCATTCCCTCACCAGACTTTCTCGAAGGTAAAAAGACAAAAAAAAAAAAATACAGCTTACCGAAGAAATGTAAAAGCACAAACCCTTTGTGTTGAAAAACGTACTAATTTACAAACTGAAACTGGAGACTCCTTCCATAAATGTTAAGTAAACATCTCTTTACAGGAAACTTCAGCATATCAATGATTATACATTTTTTTCTTTGTTATAGAACCAGGTTTTTAGATTATACTGATCATCTTGCATTACATACTGTAAGTTCCAGTGAATAAGCTGCTATTATAGCAATCATAGCATATTTGCATTAATATAAACCTGCACTACTGTTAGAGGAGCTTGTTAGGATGTTGGGGTCAGAGCTCAGGGTCAGCCATGATGTGTTGCTCCTGGAGAAGAGACGGATAATGACCCGGCAGTGGCGGCTTGGCAGTGCTTGAACCCCTGACCTTCTGAGCAGTAATCAGTAACACAGAGCCTTTAACCACTGACCCACCGCTGCCCTTGTAACAGTTAGAGCTGCTGTTATAGAAAATTAATCAACACATTCTGACCAATCAGAATTGTAGAACAAAATGAATCCACCCCGTGAAAGATAAATGCTTGAACAGCTTTTGTATATTGATAATCTTTCATTACTGGTTCCCATGTAGGACAAGAGGACGCTGTACTTTTTACTGAAGTCTGTAACTGATGATGTGTTTTAAAAACTTGACCCCAGGTCAGCTACTCGTTGGAAAAAGCAATCAGGACGTTCATTACCTCACACCTCAAAATAGAGATCTTCAATCTACAGAAGGAGACAGCAGCAGAACTGTATTCTTGATCTCTCCGTGACCCGTGCACGCTATTATAACGGAGTTGTATCCATTTATAATTGCATAGCTACTTATCTGGTCTCGGGTGGAAAGCAGGCCTGAGGCACAGCGGTTGATTAAAAAGCCGAAGAAGAAGAAGAAGAAGAAGAAGAAGAAGTCTACAGGAGCTTTCGACGATCCAATTAAACACTGGTATTGTATGAGAGCAGCGAATGCATCCTATTAAATGATTCTATTGACATCTTTATTAGAGCTTTTACTTTCCCCCTCTGAGACGGAGAAACCTTTTTTTCATTTGCGACTAATCTAACAAATCATATTCCCACCCATCTGTGCTCGTTTGCTGATAAAGTGATACTTGGAGGAGAATCAGGGACTTTGTTTTGGAGTTTACTGCAGTTTGTGCCGGTCATTCTGCAGTATCGATCTGTTGCTAAAGGTTAGTGTCTTCACATTTGCCAGACACTAAGAGAGCAAAAAGGAAAACAAATAATCTTTCAGTGTCCTGCTGACTGATTGCTAAACCTGGCAGTGAGTGGAAGAATTTGGTTTAAAGCACAACACTGTTGAATTCTTCGGTCTGATTGGTCAGAAGTTTATAGGTTTATAGGTTTATATCAATGTGCTCATTCTATTACGTTATTGTTTCTGTAGTAACAAAGTATCATTCACTTGTATGGCAGAGAAAAAAGTATCATTCTTGATATTTGACATTTATGGAAGGAGTCTCCAGTGTCAGCGCTTTGTAACAGTCAGTAAGTTTTCTGAAACGGGGAAGTCTTCAGGACAGAGCAGCTTACATAAACGAATTAAACAAACAAACAAACAAAAAAGCCTGTTATTATTGATGTGGTGAAGTTTTTTGTAAGGAGATGTTTATTTGGCATTTATGGAAGGAGTCTCCAGTGTCAGCGCTTTGTAACAGTCAGTAAGTTTTCTGAAACGGGGAAGTCTTCAGGACAGAGCAGCTTACATAAACGAATTAAACAAACAAACAAACAAACAAACAAAAAAGCCTGTTATTATTGATGTGGTGAAGTTTTTTGTAAGGAGATGTTTATTTGGCATTTATGGAAGGAGTCTCCAGTGTCAGCGCTTTGTAACAGTCAGACGTAAAGCTGTGAGTTTTCCGAAATGGGAACGTCTTCAGGATAGAGGAGTTTACACTTGGTGGTTTCTCTGTAGCATAACAAGCTGCATTTATAGCTGCTGTCATGTAAGCAAAAACAGGAGCTAACTTATTTCACAGACATTCCACAATAATAAATGTAACTATAAACAGAGAAAATGTATGATTTGCCACTTGAGATTTTTAAGAGAATGACGGGGAAAAATAGCAATAACTATATCAACAAGAACGCAAAGGATAAAAGAGGAAAAAGAAAGAAAGAAAAAGAGAAGAAGGAAAAGAAGAAAATTAACATTAAGGAAAAAGAAAAAAAAACTTTACTGACATTCCACAATATGTAACTACAAATGAACAAAAAGTTTGACATATCAATCTTTAATTAATAGAATAATGTAATTATTGGCAAATTGCTGTGGTATCAGAGGAATAAAACACTTCAGGGTGTTAACAGTAATTGTAACAGTAACTCTGCTTCATGTTGTGCCTTGATTCATTTCCTATAACAGCACACCCGTGTTTTATTCCAGACTTATTGGAGGTTTCTTTATTAAACTCGATATTGTTTTACTCACAGCTTTATTCACTTTATTGCGGAGTTGTAGTGACTGAAAAAGTGAGCCATAAATACATTTTCATATTAGAGAAAAGGTGCAACTTTGTCAGCTCACCCACTTTTCACCTGACACTGCGTTGTCCCTAATTGGTGTCTGATTCGAGTCCTTTGCGGCTGATAGTGGGACCGTCATCTCTCAGCAGACACATTCCCAGCGGATCTCATTGTGTATTGGCCGAAGCCCAGTATAAACGCGATCCAGGCTTTTCTCTCCACAGAGAGGTCCGAGACTCCTCATCTCGAAAAGAAGCAGCTTCTCTGATCAATTTGGCACATTCGCTAAACCGAGACTAAAGCCTCCAGAGCCAGCCGAGGAATAAATTAGCCTTACTGCAGCCCCACGCTTTATTTCTGCCCTGGTGCGGTGTGTATTGATAGAGAGGTTCTGGGCAATCAATGGGCTCCTTGAGGACTTGGTATCACACATGACACAAAACAGAATGTTTGCCAAAAAAAACTCCAAGCGTTCAGTCTAGGGAGAAAGAAACATTAATGAACAATGTTGAGAGGCTTCAGCTTACTTTTGGAAAAGTTTAAGTTCAGAAGTACAGACAGCTCCCTCAGGGAAGTGTTCTCCGAGTGTAAAATGTTGCTGAAAAACCTGACAGGACTAGCAAGCACACTAGATGCTGTGAAACTAAACTTGGAGGTGACTCTCATTCCATTGTTTTGTGAGAATTTCAGATACTAGCAAATGTGAGTATCCATGTGGGTGTCTATGTGGGCTTCTTTTGGTTTCTCCAGTTTCCTCCCACCTCAAAAACGTTCCAGTAGGTGGATTGGCTATGCTGAATTGCCTCTAGGTGTGAATAAATGTGTGAATGTGTGTGCATGGTGCCCTGCAATGGACTGGCATCCGAGGGATTAGCTTCCGGATCCACTGATCGGGTACATGCATGAAGGAACTGGTGTATCAAAGCCTCTGTACTGTTATGTGTGCAACATTTTATGACTAAATATAATAAAAAGCTGATAAACTGGTATCATATCATATGCTTTTAGCATGATAAAAAAAAACTAAAGAATCTGCCATTCCATTCTCCGTCGTGTTACCACTGGATGATAAATGGTTTCTTAAGAAGAGATCCATAAATCCTCTATTACACAAGGCTTTTTTTGCCACGGTTTTAAGGGTGATAAAGAATGACCTTTCCTCGATAACACAGACTAAGAGTTTTATTTCCAATCCGAGGCATACCGGATCATCAAACGCCTTGCTTTCTGACAATGTACACCATCAGACTGACAAAAACTTACAAGGGAATGTAACATCTTGGGCTCTGATTGGGGCTCTGGATTGTTCACCCTGGACAATCTTCCAAAGAGGTTTGTCTGACGAAAAACTTGGCAGGTCAGGGTGGCTGATGGCCTGGCTTGGCAATGAGGATACGGAGACAGAGACAGAGAGAGAGAGAGAGAGAGAGAGAGAGAGAGAGAGAGAGAGAGAGAGAGAGAGAGAGAGGGAGAGGGAGAGGGAGACTTGCTGATCAGTGGGTAGCTCCTATTCGCCCGCCTTGCCAGCTTGAGTGATGAAGTCTCTGATTGCACTCGACAAAGATGGATGAGAAACTTAAAGCTAGTTTTCAGAGAGCAAATTGATGACCTGTGTACCAATCCACATGAGAGCAGGTTAATAAGGCTGTTACTCACAGCTGATTAGAGTTTCTACCCTCCTTCAAAACAGAAACTGAATTAGAACATAAGAAACGGATAATATACGTCGTGTACTGTCAGTTTTACACTGGCAATACAGAAGATGTTTGAATTCGCCTAATAGTTGTCAATGCAAGTGCTGTCAGGAGGAAAACACGTATAATAGATAACCTGGAGCACACTCATTCCACTACTGTTGCCTTCTGCTAGTACAGCAGTGTGTTGTTTTTTAAGCAGCAATGACTCGTGACCATCGGTTTTGGTGGGGCAGGATGCCATTAAAAATGACCACCTCAAACCAAATGAAGCTGAAAGGCTATGACACTTGACTTATGACGTCACTCTCTATCTAGTGAAATTTTACAGTAACCACATTATAGGCAGTTTACATACAATCGACAACACACAGTCATCAACATACAGTCTAGCAGCCGTTTTGATTATTATTTATTTTTTTTACAGCAGGTGTGTTTCTATCACCATCAGTGTTTTCACTGTTTGCCATGTTTCAGCAAAATTTTCAAGTACATCTCAAAATATACAAAAGACCTGAACCTATCCCAAAAAAAAAAAAACTGGAAAAGGGAGACACATGGTCACATGTGCATGCATTTCTAATGTACAATCATTATCCACCTCATAATCCCCCTTTCCCTCTCTGTTCCGTACATAACAGCCACACCATCTGCACTTACACTTTGCCTTTGTTTGCAGAAATGTATTAGATATCATTCTGACTGTTTGCTATAAAACAAGATCTTGGCAGCTGTGGAGTATTTGTATACTAGCCCAATTGGGTGTAAAAACCACAAAGCTGGCAACCTGGTCATTAACTGTCCTGTCCGCTGCTCCTCCTCCCCTGAGCATGTGGCAGCCTGATTCCTGCCCCAATGGGCCTCTATTAGCGTTTGCAGTTCCAATTTTTGACCACAAGATGCAATGATAACTCTATAGAGCTACCTTGTACAACATCTAGAAAGGGAGTAAATCAATGCAACATCAGCTTATATCTGTCCAATAGCATTTTTAAAGTTGTTGGTCACACAAAGAGGTAATTAGTATTTAAACAGAATTTACATTGTATGGCATTGTGAATGAGGACTTTACATAGTCATTTGTTAAATAGCTGAAATATATGGTGTGCTACAGTCCGAATTATTGACAACCTTCTAGAAACACCACAGAAGCTGAACATATACTAATCAAATATATATATATTTTTTTTATTATATATAAATCATAAAGGGTGCCAAAAATTCTGAAGTTGAACATATAATAAAAAAATATGCATTACTATATTAAGGTGAGTAAATTTAATCACATTCTTTGATTCACTGCCATCTTTCCTTGTTTATGTGATTTATTAGAAACACTTCATGGTTTCAGAATACACTAATAACACATTATTCATTCATCTCTATTAACCACTTTATCCTGGCTAGGTTGGGAGTGGATCCGGAGAGCCCGGCAGGAACACGGGGAGAACATGTAAACCACACACACATTAACGCGAGCTCAGTATGTATGTCGTAAATTAGCACTATTGCATTAGAGTTCGTTGATAAATTTAATCACTCTCTTTGATTCGCTACCATCTTTCCTTGTTTATCTTACACTGACTCGCTAAATTAATTGCCTAATAATGACTGGGCCTTTAAATGAATACAAAAGCCAATTAGCTTTCTGATTAGCTTAATAGCAAGTGTTATTTATGTCCAACCTAGATGGGGATTTATTTCAGCTGTCAGTCATGTAGTGCTGTCTTCAGCATCCAGTAAAAGACATCGTTAGCCGAGGCAGCTATTCTCCTGGTTTTGCTCAATCATGCATGGCACTGAAAATAGTCTGGCCCATAAAGGTTGACGACCACTTTAGATAAAAAAAAATATCTGCAGAGTAAGGTGACAGCCATGAAATTTCAGTTCATATTTGCCTGGATGTCATTAGGCTGAGGTCACGGCGATAGACGTCAACCTCATATCCAGCTGCGATGTGTAATAAACTCAGCATTACACACCTCCTATCTCATCTCTCAGCTCCTTAAAATTGTCATCAGCTGCTTGTATAGCACAAATATTTATTGTAAATCTGTAGGGCAACAAAGAGATAACACACAATATGCTATTTATGTTGTCCTTCCTCGGTTTGTGACACCATTTTGAAAAGGCGTCCTTTGCTAAAAACAGACAGGACATACAGTGTGAGCAGTTGAGGGATTCGTATCTGTAGAATGGAGGAGAAGCCCTTCACTGGCAGGCTCTTATTACAGAGATGCAAAAGCACATCTTTATCGCTGTCCCAGCTTTTTTCAGCCAGTGGGCATGACCAGGTTGCATGTCATGGTGTTTAGATTCCTGAATAATTTTGATTGGAAGCAATGTAGTGATGCTATCTCAGTCTTCCTCCTGGTTTCCAGTGATTACCCTTCCACAGGGATGGTTAGAAACACCACAGACAGAGTGTGACTGATATTTCTCAACACTCTCTCTGGGTCTCTGGTAGGGAGGTGTATTAAATGAAAGGAAAAACCAACATAAGGTTGTCTTAGTATGGTTCTGGGCTGCCACGAGATAGCAGAAGAGCTTCTGTTTTAGATTCTACAAGTCTCTGGAACTGTACTGGAGTGATGAGCACCATTCTTCCAAAAGATATTCCTTTAAGTGGTGTTTTGGTGGTGGTGGTGGTGGTGGTGGAAGAGTGCTGTCTAACACGTCACTCCAAAATTTCTCATAAGTGTTCGATTGAGTTGAGATCTGGTGAGTGTGAAGGCCACAGCATATGATTTACATCATTTTCATCCTCATTAAACTATTCAATGGGCCCTGTGGATGGAGTGGAGTCATCCTGGAAGAGACCACACCCATCGGGATAGAAATGTTTCATCGTAAGATAACGGTTATCTGTTAGAAGAACTTGGGATAGATTTACGGCGATGCTTCGCTCTAAGGGGAAGAATGGACCCAAACCATGCCCCACAGCACACCAGAGCCACAGGCTTTCTCTTTAATTTCAAGCCTCTTTCTCTTTCTTTACAACCAATTATTTATAACGTCTATATAAAGCCTATGCTACTATCCGTGCATTACATAGGCCAGAGCCCAAGCTTAGCAGGGACATAACATTACCGTAACATCGTTCTACAAGGAAATACAAAACAACAACAAAGAAATATACAGTCAGGTCCGGAAGTATTTGGACAGTGACGGAGTTTTTGTGATTTTGCCTTTATACACCACCACAATGGAT
>CM075016.1:20947974-20976644 GCA_037576675.1 Pangasius sanitwongsei | reverse complement strand
CCTAAATGGTAAATGCCACATTTTTGTGGAACCTCTTAAAATAAAGCTGAAAGTCTACACTTTGATCACATCTTGATTGTTTTATTTCGAATCTCAAATTATTTAATTGTAGTGGTGTATAAAGGCGAAATCACAAAAACTCTGTCATTGTCCAAATACTTCCGGACCTGACTGTACATGTAAGATATGACATTTTAAATAGGAAGATCAGAGTCAAATGCTACCCAGGTGATGCTTACATTTATTCACTCGACAGACACTTTTATCCAAAGTGACTTATAGTTGAGCTGAGCAGAGGCCTCGCTCAAGGACCCAACACTGGTTAGGTTTATAAGCAGGCTAATGATCCATTAATAATTTGACTGAGAGCTCAATCGAAATAAAAATTGTTATTGGAAACACCTCCATTGGAATAGAGTAGACTGATTGAGACCAATCTGATTTTAATATAGTTAAAATAATTATGTGCTTAGATGGGTGGTGTGATGGGCCACTACCATTCCGAAACAGATGAAAGATGAAAATCGATTTCGGTAAAATTCTCATTCAAGTTTTAATATTCACCAGAAGTTCCGCAAGGATGCAGAACATACACTCACTGAAAATGGGTTAAAAATGTTGATAAAAGCTCTGTTTCTTGTGTTATTCCCAAACAGTGGCCTTTAATGCTTGTAACAATAGAAGATGAGTAAAAGCGTTATCTGTACTGATGGATGATGTGTGCATTTTATGTTATTTTCGACAACCAGAGTATCTTTGTTGCAGAATCTCAGGCAAATATGAAATGCTGACTGACTTTATTGTGGTCTCAAACTCTTCTTGCTGTCCATTTGAAAATCACTCATGGATGATGTTTTGCTGTAAAGAAAAGAAATCCTGTTAAAAACACAAGCAGCATGATTGTGAGAAAAACCTGAGCCGGACTCCCACAATTCTCATTGTTATGATAATGTTGACATTAAACCTCGCTCCACGCATGCACAGCACTTCGGTTTGGATTCCGTGCATGGATGTAACATGCATTTACTAAGTATAGACTGTCTATTGAGTGTCCAGTTTTAGGATAAATATTCTGCAATCATAAAGAATTCCGTCAGATTGGGGAAACCTTTGCATACAAATAGAGCCATGGGCAGCTTGGCAGTACTGAAATTCAAACTCACAACCTTCAGATCAGTAGTCTAGCTGAAGCACCACTGCCCATGACAATTATTTGAAGAAAGAGGAGTGATTGGGATCCTGCAGGACACAGCATAGCCTAAATGATAAGATATAAAGCTTGTGGGATTAAAAAAAAAGACCACATTGATTAACATGGGTGTGTACTGGTGCAGAGATACTAATTCTATGCTAGTTCCTGATGTTAATTATAAACCTAGGCTTCATCAAGAGTCTGTTGCTGAGAACCTAAGAAAGGTAAATTACTGGTGAGCTTAGCAATAGCAAAAAAAAAAAAAATTAGAGCTGTTTATGAGATCATACATTCTCACCAGGATGTCTCAACCACTAAAAAGGGAAGAAAATGAGCTCAGAGGGTTCACTACAAGATGAAAACCACAGGTAAACCCCCAAAACAGAAAAGACATGCTATAGCCTGTAGAGTTCTGGTAAGTCTTATGAATGAGAGGAAGATTAATGAGACTAGAATCACGAACAGCGGAAGCTTGTGGGGAAAATGTTTCCAAATCGTGCTAATACGTTAGAGGAACAACTGTAGCAAGGGCATATAATACCAGTAGAATTAATTCAGTTGTCTTTATTAATGATGTAGCAGCAGCACGATGAACCTGGGATCCAGGAAGATGTCTGAAATACCAGGATGTTGCGTTATCTTCCATTTGGCCTGCTAATGCAAGTATTTCTCAGGGCCAAAATTGGAAACTTCTTGACTGGCCAAGTCAATCACCAGACCAAAATTCCCACTGAGCAGGAGCGCTTACTGAAAAATGCCTGAAAGCAAAAATACCCCTAAAATAAGCAGGTACTGAAAATGGCACCATTACAGGCCTGGCGGGGCATCACTGGGGAAGAAACTCCACATCGGGTGACAGAAATGGGTCACAGACTCCAGGCAATCTTTTGCTTTAAATATGACCATTCATTTAATCTTTTAAGATGATAAAGTACTTTTAGTCTCCTAAAATGAATAAAATTGTCTCCCTAGTACAGCTGGACACTGACAATTTTGTTGATTTTTTTTTTTTTCAAATCTTTGGATAATTGCATCTATAACAGATCTTCTGTTAAACTGTATCAAAACGTAATATGTGCCTGAAAAATGTGATCTCAGTGACTTTGACCGTGGCATGGTTGTTGGTGCCAGACGGGCTGGTGTGAGTATTTCAAAAAATTGCCAATCTCCTGGGATTTTCACACACAATGATTTACACAGAATGGTGCAAATGGTTCTTCAGTGGCCTTCCCAGTCACTGGATCTGAATCTAATAGAACACCTTTAGGATGTGGTAGAACGGGAGATTCGCAGCCTGAAAGTGCACCTGAAAAATCTGCAGGAATTACGTGATGCAGTCATGTCAACATGGACCAGAATCTCAAAGGAACGTTTCCAACATCTTGTGGAATCCATGCCACGAAGAACTGATGCTGTTTTGAGAGCAAAGGGAGGTCGTACCCAGTATTAGTACAGTGTTCCTAATAAAGTTCTCAGTGAGTGGAAATATGATCCTCAGGATGCATATAAAGACCAGGTATAAAAAATGCCAAGCAAATGACAGAAACTAGGGCTTTAATAAAATACAACTAATAATGAACAAATGCATGTGGTAACTAATTAGAGCGGGTAATGATGAGAATTAACGAATAAGTCATGTGGAATATGAATGAGGTCATAACAAGTGGAGATTTTTAGAAATGACAAGAGTCAAAACACATCTTGCCAGGTTTTTGAACTATTTTGTATTAATTTTTAACTGTCGCTTCAGAAAAAAAAATGAAGAGCACATTTGAATCCTATTAACATGGCATTTTTCAACTGTTAAGGATTGAAGGATTTAAAGGATTGACTTGGCTAGAACACGGATCAGTGAATGAAGCAAAGGCAAACTTTGCAATGGATTATGTCTGTCTGAGACACATTCCTCAGATCTCTTCATGGGAAACCGGGCGAGGCGTAAAGACGATAGGCCTGTGTGCTAATGGGTGTGTTGGCATGGAGACTGAACCTCCCTCACATCTCCAGCTGCAGAGGCTGCTTTCAGACACCGAGATGAGAGGTTGATCCCAGCTGAAGTGACAGCTAGTCAGGGGAAAAGCTCTTCTGTGCCCTTGAATAGCAGAGAAATAGAAGCTCTTGATGTCTTGGTGGAGAAAAACACACAAGCGCACTCAGACATAATGCACAATGTTGTGTGCTGGTGCCATTTTGAAGTCAGTGCTCACTCTGAACTGAGTTCTGAAATGGATTAAGCAAAATACAGTGTTTAAAACTTTCTGAAGCTATTTTTATTTTAAATTCTTTGCATCTTTCAGAGAGTTACTGCTTACTAGTATCTCTATGCTTATTTAAGGATGAGGGCTCTTATAAATCCCATGCACATAAGATCATAGAAAGTGTTACAATATATTACAAGATATGTTTTTCAGGGTTAAAGTTGAATCAGTAAGTATACTTGGCAATGCCTCTTTAATGACAATGTAAGAACAAGTATTTATACGACACTGACACGTAGACAACGCAGAAATTCAAAATTGGATAGTCATTATATTTTTACTATGCTATATTCAGCATAGTAATTTAATAATAGATGCTAAATTATTATGCTTCAGACAACATAGTAGTTTATTTTAGTGATGAGTGAGTAGGGAAGAACTACTATCATTACACTTGATTACTTACTGCTAAGTTAATAAGTACTTAATCATTAATTAAGGAACCATATTGTATAATAAACTATTATGTTATATTGTACGTATAAACTATTATGTAGTTTGATAGTGATTAGTAATTAGTGAAGAAATATCATGGTACACTTAATTAATTACTGCCAAATTTGTAAGTACTTAATCATTAATTAAGGAACTGTACTGTAAAGCGTTGCTGTTGAGTTAATCCGTGTGAAACTGAAATTGTACACATATGTACTTAGACCTCACATGTAACTCCTCAGGCAGTTATGCTGGATTTCTGGAATGTATTCTGTATGGTCTTTGCCTAGAACAAAGGCATGTCTCAGTTATGCACAATTCTGACATTTTCTTTTTGCACAATATCAGCTCGAATGTGGAGCAGTATTAAGTCCAACACCACTGTGTGCCATGTTCATAACCATTAGCACAGGAAATATCTTTCGGCTGCTCCTGTTAGGGGTTGCCACAGCGGATCATTGGTCCGAATACTTGATTTGGCACAGTTTTTTTTTTTTTTTTTTACGCCGGATGCCCTTCCTGATGCAACCCTCCCCAATTTTATCCAGGCTTGGGCTAAATTGGGAGAGCACTGTCGCAGGGTCCCTGGCCGGGAGTCGAACCTGGGCCACAGCAGTGAGAACACTGTGGCCTAACCACTAGTCCTCCAGGGACCCAGAGGGGAGAGATTGTATAAAATAAAAAAAAAATAATAAAAAAAACCAGAAAGGTGTGTGTGTGTGTGTGGGGGGGGGGGTGGGGGTGGTGGGGGTGGTGGTAGAATAGGTACAGTACATTATCAGTAGGTTACGTGATATCCAATCGAATCAGCTGCTTGCATTACCTTTATAGATCGAGTGTGGTCCAGCGGCTCAGTGTAATGGCATTGTTGTAATGATATACTATTGGATTTCACATAGAGGTATTTTAGGGAGATGTTTACAGTCATTTTGTGCAAATTTGCGTGGGTTCACTTATGTAGTGTTTATATCATCTATATGACAGCAATAGGGTTTGAGAATCTGGTAGGTTTTTTTTTTTAAGTAGATATCATTAACAAAATCAGTAACATATGATATTCCGTGTCTAATTACATGTCAACTGTTTGATTCACATTTAGCCACCACAACTGAGTTTATTCTTATCTGCAGTTTTATTCTTATTTGTTACAGATAAAAGCACTTCTGTATTTTTCAGGTGGGATGAACATCCATACAACCAGTTCCTAGTTCTTCTAGTTCTTTCCTATTTTTCCTAGATTCTACTAGGTGTCTCCTCCAGTTTAACAATTACTCACTTACTCATTTAATTAGATTTAGGATTATCTGCCTCTGATCAGACTCTGTACTGTGACTTCTTAAGCCTATATGCCTGAAAATGCCTAAATGCTCACGTCATGTTTGTTACATGTAGAATAAAACAATTGGGGTGTGCTGTTATAGGAAAATAATCAATGACAGGTTGGTATGATGCAGCCTGCACAAAGTTAATTAGTTTCTTACAAAAGCCGAAGTGCTTTATTCTGCGTAAACCACAGGAAATTGCCACAATGTGTAAACACTGACTGTTACAGAGCTCCGACACTGGAGAGTCCTTTCGTAAATAGTAAATAAACGTCTCCTTACAGAAAACAAGGAGTACGTCTCTTTATTATACTTTATTATACGGGTCCCTGTGTAAGTTGTTACTATAGAAATGATAAGATAGAACGAGCGCATTAATATAAACCTGTGATTTGCGGATGCACTGTTGTCAGAGCTGCTGTTAGAAAATTAAACAGCTTCTTGCCAATCACAGCTGAGAATTCAACAATGCTGTGGGAACCAAATAATAAAAAATAGAAGATTGAAAATTGTCATGAAAAAATTCTGAAATATATATATATATATATATATATTTACCTTTATTGTTTAGAATTTCATATAACAGTACATATACAGTATTGTTTTTTTTTTAAATCTAACTAATAGTTGCAGATGGATGATAAATATTTTTTGTGCTTGGATGGTGTTTTGGGTGTAACTTTATTTATTTATTTATTTATTTATTTATTTATTTTTACCTGAGCTGACTATCCTTCTCCAGGCTCAGTGCAGTTTTTCAGGCCACACTGGGCAGGTGTAATGGGAATAAGGATTGTAGGGTAAATGATTTGAGCGTCAGCCAACTCACTTCATTTGTCCACTGAGTTTTTTTTTTCCTCTTTACTTTTATGCCACCCCTTGAGAGAAGATAGCAGGATGTTTGTCATCACTTTGCTGCACAATGTCATTGGAGGTACATGTACCACACTGTTTGTCCAGAACAACAGAGTCATGCTGGTCCCCTGGCCGGTTAATGAGGCCTCGCAGGAGTACCAATGTACCAGCTTTTTTCTTTTTATTCCTGAGTTCTAAGCACAATATTACACTTTTGTACATACAGTATCTCAATGCTAGCATCTAACTAACAGCAAATAATAATCCCTCTTATTATAATGTCACTTTGAGCACAGAGAGCAATTTTCATGTACGTATATTAGATGTATATGAGGGTTAATTGAGGCATACGATGTAAATATGGGGTTAGTGGGCGGGGCTTTTTCACACAACTGAATCTAATTCATCATTTGAGCTCACTGCTCGCTTTAATGTTGTAGGATAGTTTAATGAATCAAACCTATGTCTGATTTATGAAACTGTCGTATATAGAGGTGATTTGAGCTCAAATGATGAATCAGCTTCAGCTGCTTGGAAACAAGCTCCGCCCACTAACCCCTTTACATGAAATATGCATACGACATGCCTAAATTTACCCTCATATAAATCTAATTGAAGCAAGCCATATTTTATGCAGATGTTGTGGCAGTGAGCCAGTAAAGGAAGAGAAATCAGCAGGTTATCAAGATCTGAGGAAAGGAGTAAATGGAATGTGAGAAAAATAAATTTCACTGAAATTGAGTTAGAGGTGCGTTTGTCCGAGCTTGTCACAAATAAAGACAATAATGGATTTTTTTTTTTTATATATATATATATATAGATATATAAATATATCTGTTTAAGACCTTAATCAGTTTGAAACCTGAACTGTTCTTTCCAGCTTCACCTCCAGATAGTTATGAATTCTACTTATAGCTCTTTTTTAAAAATTCATTTTAGAAATCAACCATTTCAGATTTAATTAAAGTTTAACTTATAAATTAGGTAAGCCAAGTGTCCATCCTGGCAAATAAACAAATGCTTAGTTTATATTGATAGAATATATTAACATATTGATAAATTAATAGAACACTGAAAAGCAGACTTTCAAAATCAGTAAATAAATTGTGTATGGTGTGTTTTAGTACTGATACGAAATTATATGAACCTCCAAAAAAATGAAATGTGTGACGATATCCAAGCATCTATAAAACAGTCAGTCCAACACTCTGTGATTTATAGGACTTTTTTGTATTACCTGAAATACAGAACTCAGCGGATCATCAATGACATACCAAATTTCTACCTTGCTATAAAAGTCAGGTCACTACATGAGTTCTTGTTGTCATGTGACTTCAGAGAGCACTCTTACACTTAGCACTGTGCAAGTACGACAATCACTTTGGTAAAAACACTTTTGTAAGACTGAGGAGAAAACAAGAAGCAGATGATTACATCCTCAGACTCTTGAGTACCCCTTCAGTGTGTATTGCCTGCCATAAAATGAATCCAAGTGAAGATGGGGTCATGTAATGAAATACTATCACAATAATAACAATGCACATAGAATTTTATTTACTTTTAGCATTATTCTGCCATTAGCGTAATTCTACTCTAAACGTCTGTAGTCTACAAAAGCACAAGAGCCTGAAAGGGGCTAAACAGGAGCACAAACAGCTGGAGAGTGATTGTCAGCTCAAGGACTCACAGCTGGCACTTATTCTAGATATTCTATATATAGAAATATACATTATTCAGAGTCGAGGTTCATACACATACACATGGTAAGGAGATAATACTGAAATCGTGCATATCAGCAGTTACATATAAAAGTGATTTAAGACTAGGAACAGTATTAAGTCCAGTGCCACTGTCTGACAGTTTGATGTTATACATAATAACTCATGCTGAAATGTATGTTTTTGCCATAAATACATCAAATTTAGAAAGACATTGACATTTTATTAATTTGACAGCACAGAATATTGAATTAAAAGTATGATAAAGTACCTAACAACCACATACACATGACAATTTCATGACCTCAAATTAGCATCTCGTAGTTTTCTAAAAGTTGTGTGCATGAGTAAATGTGGGGTTGCAATCTAAAAAAAAATAAAAGGCAAAATAACAAAATGTGCTGGATCAAGTGCTATTTTACAGGCTACTGAATAATAAGTGTGGAAGCCATGCTGTTAAATTAAATTGAACACTGTAAAATCAAATCGAGACTAGCACTATTCATGCAGTGATATTTTGGCAACATACCAGACTCCTATCTTTTCATTCATGCATCAGTGTTTTAGTCTTGTGTGTTTTTCATTTATACATTTTTTCTTATATTTGACAGCACAGAAAAAAATAGCTATTTCCACAATTTCTATCCCTACATATCTATATATTGGATGTTTGTGTTTAAAGGCAGCGACTTCAGAGGTGTGAACTACACATGGATGACTTCCATAAGGTTAAAGCTGCACCTAGAAAATCAACTTAAGCAGGTGCAGAACTCAACTCTGAATACGCATAACTTTCCTCATATAAATACTGATATAACTTTAGAACTCAAGTCCTCGACTCTGAACACGGCCCTGCATGATTAACGTAATGACACCTATGTAAATCTGACATATAAAGGTTATCCCGGTGAATTATTGATTTAGAAATGAATCTCGGTGGAATTATTTTTTCTGCATATATTGCAAATGTAAATCACGTGCAATTTCACACCTTCTTCTCTGAAAAATCACCCAGATTTTGTTACAGCAAGTCACATGGATGTGTGAATGATTCGCTAATTCATACTTAATTTCAGTGTGAGTGCAAATGAGACGTCGGGGAAATCTGCGGCATGACTGCACATAATGATCCTGTTTTTCAGGATGTGTAGTTCTTGCCAAAAGACAATGACTCAGTTTCCCTCGTGAGAACATGTGTGGTGTAAAATCATTATTTTATATATCATAGAGACAATTATGGAGGCAAATAAGCTCTGAATATATACAACGCTTGCAGATTATGAGCAGTAGATGGACCTTCATGAAAATGAGCAAAAATGAATATATATTTACATATCGTTTGATTTTTTGAAGAGAAAAGAAGTAAACACAACCGCTGCAGCAAACTATTGTAAAAAAAAAAAAAAAAAAAAAAAAAATTCTGCAAATATTAACACATAGTTACTTTATATTTGGTGAACTTAAAAATAAAAAAAAAAAAGCTCTGCACTGCCATGCATGAAAAAAGAAATCTCCATCAGAATCGCGTTATAACGAGGAAAAACATCACAATTTTTTTTTTTTTGCAGCAACACACAGCTTCTGTGCTTTTCCGTACAGGACTAAAGAGGATTTATGCAGTTTTAAGCGCAAAAACAAATTTGAATTATTATTATTTTTTTCACTGTTCAATGTAGTAACGTTTTCTGGCATTGGGTGAAGAAAAACAAAGCACAAAAGCCTTTATTCCCAGAACTGGGTCACTGAGATGCAATTACACATTAGTGTTTGTGCACTACTCTGTGTTCTAGCTCCATTAGTGAACACAGAACTGTTCTCCTGTTCTTCTAAAAGCTCTGTACGGCTACACTGCTGTTTATCTCAATCTACACCCTTACACAGCTTCATTTTATACAGCATGCACCACACTCCTGTATCGTATCGTCCTGGAGGAACGACTCATCTCACTCTGTACATGTATACAATCTCAGAATTATTAGCACCAAAACACTTCTTCTAACAATAAGAGCTCTTTTTGTGACAATTTGTCAAGGGACTAATTATGAGGTCGCACACATGTAACATCTCTTTATCCATCACCATGAAACAAAACCAAAGCGCTTTCAACACAAAAAAGACAGAAAAGTCACAGGAACTTTCCATGTCATTAATCAACTGATTCACACGTAAAATTTCCGTTTTTTTTGTTTTAGACACTGCACATTTTGTTTTACATTTTTTGCTTTTTTTTTTTTTAAACACGTAATTAATTTGTTAAACTTTTCACATGTAGCGTATGGGTTTATATTTTATTTATGGGTTTTTATTTATTTTTTATACCCTTTTTATTTACATTTTTTTTTGTTTTTCACATTTTAATTGATTTTTATTTGTATTTTTTTTTTTTCAAATTTTTCTCCTCCCCCCCCCCCCCCTGTTTTTTTTTTTTTTTTTTTTTTTTTTACACATTATTAATTTATTTTCACATTTTAATTTTGACATGTAATGCATGGGTTTTTATTCTTCACATTTTTATTTTTTGTTTTTGACATGGGAATTTAAAAAAAAAAAACTTTTTGGTTTGTTTTTCACATGAGAACATTTTAAACATACATCATTTATTTTCATGCTCATTTTTCTCATGTAATTTTCCACAATTCATTTATTTTCACATATTAATTTTTAAGATGTAGTGCATGTTTTTATTTCACATTTTATTTGAATTTTTTTGTACCACAGGATTAATTTATTTTCAAATGTTTCATATGATCACATACTGTTCACATGACAACAATGTTCTGTTAATAAAGGCTTTCTTCCTTCACCCCCCCCCCCCTTCTCTCTGTCTCCCTCTCTCTCTCTCTCTCTCTCTCTCTCTCTCTTTTTGTGTGTGTGTGTGTGTGTGTGTGTGTGCGTGTGCAGTCTCTATAGGTGGTCCTTCAGCATGATTTTATTCCAGTGCTTCGGATCAATAAGGGCCTGAGAGCCAGACGGCTTTAGAGATAAGAGGTGGAGATGAGGGCACGGTTCGCCGTGGTGCCCTTGCTGACTTTGTTATCTCTCACCAGGTCAGTGCACATCACTGGCCAGCATTTTTAATCCTTCTAACTGCACACACTCTCATCCACTTATGCACTGCCATAACCTCCCTACCATCCATTACTAAACGAGTGCATGTGTCAACACTGGTGTGTGTGCATGCAGATGAGTGCAGAGGAGATAACTCCACATACACTACGCTAAAATATTACACAGAGCTTGTGCACATACACCGTGTTCAATAACTGTAATGAAGCAGAAAAGGCAAAGCTGACTAATTAGAAACATTAGTGCTCCTGATGGAAGTGATAAATACAGATACAGAAGAGAAATTTTCGTACTTAGCCAACGCTACATGCTACAATTATTCACACATTCCAGCACTGTAATTACAAGACAACGATGCGTAAATCAAGTGCGTAAAACTGTGGAAATCACTGGAGCTGTTTGTTTTCTTTTTTTCTGCATTTTGTGTGTTGTATGCTTGTTTTGCGTTTTACTATATTAATATTTTGGCTCATTTTTGAATTTGTCCTCTGGTTGTAGGTTGTAGCCGATTGTGTTTTTTCTTCTCTGCTTTTTTTCCCTTGTAAAAATATTCACATGCTGCAATCACCATATTGCCTTATAAGCAGCTCATCTGCTAAAACCACTGAATTCGGTTTAAAATTCAAGACATATTGATATGAATTAGAAATATGCAACAAGAGTCCTGTAGCTCTTTAAATCTAGACTTCAGCCCAGTTTGTAGGCATCGCTCAAACGCTCCTGTCCATGTTCTCATACTGTAACTCAGTGCTGAGTGATTGGCCATGAAACCGAGCGGCCTTGTGGAGCAGAGTTCTGCTAGCTCAGCTACAACTCTGTGTGATGGATTAGACAGATTAGCAGCAAGAAAGTGAAGCATAAGCCGGTCTTGCTTTTTCCTTTACTGATTACTGACACTGTGTGTAGCTGTTGAACTGTAAAAAGCGTTGAAGAGATATAACGGATCCACCTACATTTCCAAAGTCCTGCACTTCCAAAAATCAAGCCAGGTGGGAAAAAAAGGCTAGTTAGTTACCAAGCTAGCATAATGAACTAACAGTTTAATTAATGCAACATACTATAATTAGATATTAAGAATATAAACTCAAATCTACTGCTTTATTATCTCTTAATTTTATACAGTTTTTTATACAGTTGTCTCCAGAATTATTGGCACCCCCGATGAAAATTAGGAAGAAATAATATTAAAAAAATTGCAATGAGTGATTTTTAAAATTTTTTTAAAAGATACTAAAGTTTTATTGTAACATATTTGAAACAAAGTTTTCTGAAGTACTCTACAAAATGCCAAAATGATCACCACCCCCATGTTTAATATTTGGAGAAGCCTCCTCTAGAGAGAATAACAGCACTTCCTCTAATGTTTAACACACATGGAGACACTTGGGGAGGAACTTGGATCCTCCTCCATGCAGAACAATTATACACAATGCTATAAACAAATTACAGAACAAAAATATTGATAATCATTCATTCATTCTTCAGTAAGCACTTTATCCTGGTTAAGGATAACACCTGGAAACACTGTTAGGGTGGCAGTGGATCCGGAGTCTATCCCAAGAACACTGTGAGGGTGGCAGTGGATCCGGAGTCTATCCCAAGAACACTGTTAGGGTGGCAGTGGATCCGGAGTCAATCCCGTTAACACTGTTATGGTGGCAGTGGATCCGGAGTCTATCCCAAGAACACTGTTAGCGTGGCAGTGGATCCGGAGTCAATCCCGTGAACACTGTTATGGTGGCAGTATATCCAGAGACTATCCCGGAAACACTGGATGTGAGTTGGGTATACACCCTGGATAGGATGCCATTCCATTGCAATGCCCATTCACACACATTCACACCTAGGGACACTAACTGCCCTACTGACATGTTTTTCTGAGGTGGGATGAAACCCAGAGGAAACCCACGTGAGCCCACCCTCAGGAAATCATGACCAAACAGTAACCCGAGGTCAGGATTGAACCAAGGGATCCTGGAGCTATGAGATAGTACTAAACTCTATATCGTCTCATAAAAATAATTAAATTCTTCTCTTTCCATATACCAGCTTGTTAGGAATTGGGCATCAGAGCGCAGGATCAGCCACAATAAGCAGCAGAGAGGGTTAAGGGCCCAACTGTGGACACTGAACTCACCACTTTCTGATCGATATTGCTGAGCCTTGACCATGAAAGAAGTGCAGGAAGCCTCATCTGATACATTGATAGAAATGTTGAAGCTGTAGTTAAGAGCTGAAAAGCAGAAATGGGCTCTTTTGAAAAACCTCTGTGCTCTGCTTATTGACCACAGTCCAGAGTCAGCACCATACAAACACACACACACACACACACACACACACACTCATTTTCAGTCTTGTCCTGCTCCTCTGCCTATGATATTAAAAGAGTATGGAGCCTGGCTTTGGTTCAAGCATTACTGATCGACTTAAAATGGCCGACATTTATCATCAGCACTGACGGCGAAAGAGACAGCTGTACGGAATATAAAACTCTCTCTCTCTCTCTCTCTCTCTCTCTCTCTGGTGCATGCTGGGAGTAGGTCTGTGTGAGTGCTGGGTGCGTTGGTGAGAATGGATGTGATTTTTGGTCTTTTCTTTATTTTCTCTGAAACCTATGAAATAGTTTCTGGATTTTTTCCCCCTTATTAGCCATTCAAATCACATAGTGTGCAAGTTTGTTGAAAAAAGAGAGAAATTTGCTGATTGTGGTGTGATTTGCAAAGGTCGTTATGCCGTCTGTTCCCTCCGTGTCCTTCTATCCCTCCGTAATGGGTGCGGGAGGTCAGTGTTTCAGCTGTGGTAATATTGTTTTGGCCCCACATACGAAAACGGTTGTTGTTTTTTCTGAAAAACAGAAGCCCTAGTCAGTCAATTGACTGAGAGAGGATTGTGGGTGAAAGAAACATTTGTTCCAGTAACGCTACTCTCCTCTCCAGGAACAAAATTAGCAATTTCAAATGTGCCGCCGTTTGTATCAGATGAGTCCATCACAAAAGAACTGGCAAGATTTGGAAAAATCACAAGCTAGAATGATTCTTGTGGGCTTTAAAAACGCTGCTCTAAAACATGTTCTTTCGTTCAGATAGCAGGTGTACGTGTTTTTGAGTGCTCCAAGAAGATCCTTAGAGTTTTCTTTCAGTGGTCGTCATGGAGAAAACTCGTATATGGTATGAGGACATTCAGAGCATAAAAGATTTGCATTCTGGCATAAAGGCGAGTCTAACCATCAATGCCCGTCTGCAGCTAACAGAGGAACAAACGACAGTGAGAACATGGAGCCTAGTGAAAGATCACAGGAGTCTGAAGGACAAGATGAAGGGACTAGGTGAGTGAAAATGTTGTAAATAGTGTGAAGAAGTAGTGAAAAAACCTGAATGCAGTTTCACTGTAAATGCCAGTGTAAATGATGGTACTGCTGAGAGTAAATGTCGTGGCTACGGGTGCTGATGTGGCTCAGTCCCTCGGTCTCAATGCACTGATGAGAACATCAGAGACAAGAAGCAATGATCAGATGAGTCTGATGTGACAAGAAGGGCTGAGAAGGATTTTTACACTGTTTTTAAATGTAGTTTTTGGATGAGACAAAAGGCAAAGCAGGTGTTGAAGTGCGGAAATTTCCCCGATTTAGAAAAAAAAAAACCTTCTGGGGCGCGGTCAAGGAAAAGGAGTACTCAGAATTTTATCACAACAGAAACGTTTCTGTCTTAAAAACTTCATCACAACAATAAGACAAGGCAAACAAACTGGAAAAGAAAGACTAACAAGGGGAAAAACTTAGAACTATCATGTTTACTTTCTCTTGTTTTTCCTTTTCCTGGTTTTCTCTCATCTCTCTCTTCCTCATGGAGATCTTACGGGTGGGATCCCTTAATGTAATGGGATGAGGGGCAGGAGAAAAAGGGATACACTCTCAGAAAAAGTTACATGATCAGAAAAAGTATTTTTACCACAGACATGTAGTGACCAGTATGATGAGGTTGATTGGGGTTTGTGGTGGAAAGGGGAGATGGTTCTAAGTCATGGGTCTAATGTCAGTGCCGGAGTTGCTATTTTGTTTTCACCTACTGTAAAAGTACAAACGTTATCAAAAGAGGAGGTGGAGCCAGGGAGATTACTCACGGTGAGGTCCGAGATGAGCAATTATCTTTTCTTTTTGTGAATATCTATGCTCCTAACACAAGGTTAGATAGGATACAACTATCCTCTAAATTGGAGAGCACTCTAAGACAACAACAGGATGGCGATTTTATTGTTTTACGGGGAGATTGGAATTGCACACTCGACTTTACAGTAGAGAGGAATGGAGAGGAAACACATGCTCAGTCAGCAACTGTTTTAACCAACATCATTGTGTCTCTGAATTTCTCAGACGTATGGACAGAAAATAATCTATTAAGACAACAGTATACTTGGGTTAACGTCGACACTGGTAGGGTTTCTACTGCACAGTTGGATAGGTTTTTAAGAATTTTTTGGAATAGGTTTTGAGAATTTCAAACATTTTTGGGAAATATGGAAAAGTGAAAAGAGGAGTTTTGGAACCATTATTCAGTGGATTCAGAGATTGGGAAAGTGAACATTAAGGAATTCTGTCAGCAGTACGCCTCACTTTCTACTAAGTGTTAGAAACAAACAGTAAAGAAACTAGAACAAGAAACAATTGAAAAGAGAGATATAGATGGTCCAACATCATACTTTTTCAATTTAGAACGCAAAGTTGGACAAAAAAAACACAACAACAAAAAAAAAAAACCAAAAACTAATGTACAGCCTAAAGAATAATAGTGGACCAGATACCTCAGACGGGTTAGAGATGAGAAGACTAGCTGTGGATTTCTATTCCAGCCTTTATGCTGCTGAAAATTCAGACGCCCAAAGCATAGATGAACTGCTACAGGACCTTCCCCTGTTTATCTGAGGAGTGGGAACAAGCACTGGAACCTGGACTCATCTTTGAGGAAGTGACCGTCTCAGTTATGGGACGCGCACCAGGAATAGATGGACTTCCTACTGAATTCTTTAAGAGTTTCTGGAACACTTTTGGATCTGACTATTTTGAGACAATACGAGAATGTACTCGTGTAGGAGTCCTTCCTAAGTCTTGCCAATGCGAGGATTTAAAACGACTATCGAAGAAGGGGGACTTAACTCTTCTGAAGACCTCTGGCAATACTATGTACTGATTATAAAATTCTTTCCAAATGTCTTGGCATTAGATTAAATAATGTGCTGAATGAAACTGTACATTCAGATCAGTCAGGAAGACACGGCGGGATGCAGGTATCACTAAGGCTGGACACTTAATGAATGCAGGGGGGATGGATACCTGCAGAAGACCTGTCTGTTGAGCTTGGCCTGAGGTCAGATCATCTAGCACAGAGAGGCTTAACAGAAATTTCATCCTTTTCCCCCACCAGACTGCAGACCAACCCTGGAGAAGTGAGGTGGAGAGGCGGACTTATGTTCATTCCTGAAGCTAAGAATTTCAACTGCAACCACAACCTGGTAGGAAATGGGGGAGATTGGGGTCTGCTTTCCCTAAAAACACTTCAGCTGGAACTATTTAGGGATACCCATAGGAAAACGCTCTATACTGTCTGTGTGAAGGTGCTCTACCAGCAATCGCTTGGAAGTATTAAAGAGTCAGAATGGCAGGACAAGGCGTTTCGCCTAAAGGTAGCTGGAGGACCTTGTACAAACCACTGATTGAAACAGGGACTGGTGATCTGCAGTGGTGTATTGTACATGGTGTAACTACTACAAACAGACACAGAGCACACCTTGCCTCAAAGGTAGCGGTGAGCTGTCCTTTCTGCGATCAGCAGGAAAGTCTCTTTCATTTGTCCTTTAATTGTGCAAAAATTGCAGGAGTGATGCAGGATTTTGGGAGAGGTGTTCACGCCAGCGTTTTTCATACACAGACCTAAATACATGAAGAGTACGAAGGGTGTTCATGTCTACTGAATTAATGATTTGGAGTGGCAAAACTGGCAATATGGCTGTTAAGAAAGGGGAAATTGACTGGAAAAGATCCAGTGTAAATGTAGCGTGTAAATGTAGAATATGCTTATTATCAGCTGGTTGGGTACATAGAAACGTTTAAATATAAATGGGGAATAAAGGAGTGCATTTGTGACGTTGATTATGATGGCCTTATGCGGTTAAAAGTTTGTTGTTTTTGTTTTAGTCTTTGTTTTGTTCGGTTGATTTTTGTCCTCTTATTTTACTTATTCTTTAGTGGTAAAGAGAATGTAAATTAGTCAAGTCATATTTCAAATAAATCACGTTTATTGAGGAATAATTTTGTTGTCCAGATGCTTTCCATAGTCAGTCTTATAGTCAGTAAAATACCTCACTTCCTGTACAGGAAACTCACAAGCTTTACATTTGAAATTTATGCGTGTGTTTTTTTCCCCCACAATTTTCACATGTAGTGCAGGTGTTTTTATTTTTCACATTTAATTTTTTTTTTTTTTACATAGTTTTTTTATTTTCATGTTAATTTCTCAGATGTAGTGCATGTGTTTTTATTTTTCACATTTAATTATTTTTTTTTTTTACATAGTTTTTTTATTTTCATGTTAATTTCTCAGATGTAGTGCATGTGTTTTTATTTTTTCATGTGATTTCTTTTCACATTTTCTTTTATTTAAAATTTTTTTTTATTCATTTTATTTTAACTTTTTTTAAACACTTGATTAATTTATTTTTCACATGTAGTGCATGTTTTTATTTTTCGCATGATTTTTATGTGAAAGATATATTTTTATTTATTTTCACATCTATTTCAAGCATGTGTTTTTAATTTCACAATGATTTGTTTCATATTTTCATTAATTTTCACATGATTTTTTTTTTTTAAACTTGATTTGTTTTATTTTACACATGAATTTTCTTTTTCACATGTGGGGCATGTCTACATTTTCATGGACCCTTTTTTTTTTTTTTTAAGGTTAATTCATGATAATTTTAGAACACTACACATGTAGTGCATATGTTCCTATTTTTCATGTGATTTTTTTCATATTTACATTTATTTTGTTTTTTTCTTTCATTAATTTATTTTTCACACATTAAGGTTTCACATGTAATGTATGTGTTTTTATTGTCACATGATTTTTTTTTAAATGCATGATTAATTCATGTTCGTTTTCCACATGTAGTCTATGCATTTTTACTTTTCACAAGTGATTTGTTTATTTGATTGATTCATTTTTCACATTTTCTTCACATGATCTCACACAAACATGATTAATTTATTTTCACATTTGATTTTTTACTCTCGATTTATTTTACATATGATTTTTTTTTTGTTTGTTTTATTTTCCGTGTGATTAGATTTCGGATTTCGATTTAGATGCTCAGTTTTCACATGTTGTCAATGTGTTATTATTTTTCACCTGATTTTTTTTTAAGAAGATTAATTTTTTTCACACGTAATACATGTAGTTTTAATTTCAGGTGATTTTTTTCCACATTTCATTTCTTTTTTAACATTCGATTTTTTGTTTTTACACTGTATTTCTTTTATTTCACACATGATTCTATCAGTTTCACAGGTTATTTTTTAAAACATGTTTTTCCACATGTGGTCAAATATATATCATTTTTTTTCCTACTTTAACAGAGCCAGGACTTGAGAATATTAAGTGCCAGAGAGTTATTATCTCCCACGCTACAAACGAGCTGGAAGAGTGTGTAGGAGGATCTGCCTGATGAGCCTCATGCACATTCAGTGCCATAGCAAGCACAAAAATAACATGCTTTTGTGACTAAACAGACATATTTCTTTCTTTAATATTTTGATACAAAGTCCCTTTTTTGTATACACAGTTCAGCGTTCGCTTTCCTCATTATAGCTCTAATCAGGAGGTTCGAATCACCATCTTCGTAAACCAATTATCTAGTGTTCAGTAAGCTTGCTCTTTTTAATCATTTACGGTTGTATTATTGTGCAGTTACAAGCATAATTCCCTGCTATAACCTCAGTGTATTGTTAATTCAGTAGGACAAAAGCTATTTGTTATTCATATTCTCACTAAGTTGCTATATTTGTAGTCAGATCATAGTGACTGCAGAGAAAGCATGATTAACATCACCACACCGCTTCGTGACTGTCAAGAATAATTACTTTATTTTGGTTGTTAGTTGTGTAGCTGCATCTCTGGCAGTGTGATGCCACAAATTTGGTGTAATTTTCACTGCATTAACCGTTAAGATGCCTTTAAATTCGCAAACATGACTTTCAACTCTTTGTATTTTACTATGCATTATACTACAGCGCTGCTGAGTTCTCAAATCTGATTGGTCATGTGGTGCTAACTAGTTTTCTAGAACAACCTGCGCAAATCACAGGTTTGTATCAACTCGCTCTGATACGTTATCGTTTCTATAGCGACAGCTCATTTAGGGAAGGAGTCTCCAGTGTCAGTGCTTGGTAACATTCAGAGGTAAAGCTGTAACTTTTTTAAGTTTTCAGATGTTTGTGAACGTTTAACATTAAACATAACTATAAATGAATTTAAAGTAGGACATGTCAATTTTTAGTAAATAAAAATTGCAATTTTTGGTTAATTGCTGTTGATAAGAGGAATAAAAAAAACTTCATAACATGCAGTCACAGTAAAATAATCAACCTCAGGGTGGTAACAGTAACATCGTTGATTGTTTTTTTACCACCATGACACAGTGAGTTTTATTCTTTACACTGAGGCTCAGTGTAACTATTCAAGATTCAAGATCTTTACTGTCGCATGCATGAGCTTTCTTGTACAATGTGATTTTTAGTTTGCATGCTCTTACAGGTGCCGTGGTAGAGAGTGATAAATAATAAATAATAAATAACAAAGTAAATAGAAAACTATATGTAAAAGTGTAAAGGATAAATAAAATACAATTTTGTTTAAGGGAGAAAAATTGCAGATTGGAACAAGATGACAATATGGCAGAAAAACATATGAATGTAAAACCTATTCTGCATAAAGAACAGCGATTGTAAAAATACAGTAATGGTTATCTTGGTCATGTTTAAATATGTAAAAAAAAAAATAAAAAAAAAAAGAAAGAAGTGAATCTGAACTTAATGACATTTCATGGAATCTTTTTCTGCAATTTTTCATTAACATCCATTACAACATCTTGCTGAATAGATCTATCTATCTATCTATCTATCTATCTATCTATCTATCTATCTATCTATCTATCTATCTATCTATCTATCTATCTATCAAATATTATGGTATCCCTGACAATCCAAGAATTTGGTTAATTAAACTAATGCTGAATAAATGTTTAATAACGTTTAATGTTTAAACACAACTGATTGTCATAGCAGCTGGACGAAGAGAAAAATAATCAGATTTTTGAGATTTTAAAATAAAAATATAAGAAGTAAAAAGTTTTCCTGTTCAATATCACTGGAGTAAAGTACAAATCTTCCTGGTAGTCTTCCAAATAGTACTTAAAGTTCAGTAACAAACTACAATTAGTAGTTTTTTCCCATCCTTGTACTCAACGCAGTTGATTGATTTCAAGTTTCATGCAAAAATACTGAGAAATTCTAGCTTCTAATCTTTCACAAATCTCTCACAAATATAGAAACTTATAAACTACAGTACATACTAATGTTCTTTTCTAGGATATGAGATTAAAGTTCCCATTGATTTTTTTTTCCTCCGAAAGTGTGTCTGATCTTTTCCTTGTCCAACCCACTCGTCTTTTCAGTTCTGACCCAGACCAAGTCCATGTGGCTGGATTTGATTTTTAAATCCCAAAAAAATCAATTTGAGCCAAAGTGAACAAACAAAACCTGATTTGCCAATCGCCGTGCTGTCCAAACACAGTGCAAATACAGCTGTTCTTTTGTGTTCTCCCCGAGCTAGCAGTGCTAATTCATTCAGCATCCACAATTCCATCTGTAACTCATGAAAAATTCCCATATCTGTAGTTCTGCAACATGTCTGAAGAGCTTTGGTTGTCATTTTTATATATAATTACAAAGTGAGGTGTTGTTCTCCTCAGCAAGCTAGCGAGAGAGTTTCTCGGCTCGTGCTGGCGCCGGTAGACAGAGCGTGCTGCTGGTAACCTCAGAGGAACGCTGTGCTAATGAGGCCTGTAATTAGTGCAAATCATAATATGCAAATCATGCCGCATGCAAAAAGACACTAGAAGGGGGTTCGAGCTGGATGGAGTAGTAAACATGCAGATTCTGAGAGGTGGTGAGAATGGCGCCTCGCCCACCATCATGACCGTGAATCTTTTAATCTTGTTTAGCATGCGGCGTACGTGACTCCTCAGTCGAATGGAACTTGTTTGTCACAGATCATTCATGCACAGCCACTACAAAGAATTAGCCAAAGCACAATCCAAGGATCTGTGCCAATTTTTGCTTTTTGAAGAGGAACGGGTTTTTCTCGCACCAGGGGTCCTGCATGATCAGAACATCATCACACAGGAGGCAGGATTCATGAGAAAAATCATTCCATTTGGGATAATCCAGTGGTCCAAAACATATCCTCCTCACCCCTGAACTGTTTCATGCCCCGCTGTTGATATTTCCATCCTGATTTGTCAGAAGGTGTCGATTCATTTTCTACAATAGCAGCTCTAACAGTAGCACAGGTTTGTATCAGTGCATTCTAATATGCCTAATATATCATTTCTATAGTAACATCTCATTCACAGGGACTTGTTTGGTCCTAATCCTAACAAACCATTAAAAAAAGTGGTTTTGTTTAAGAAAGACTTATAATGATTTATAGGTTCAAGTTTAACATGTATGGAAGGAGTCTCCAAAAAGTCTTCAGGAGAGAGGAGTTTATGCTTTAAGGTTTTTCGGTAACATGACACGCTGCATTTTTTGTTTTAATAGCTTCAAGAAAGAGAGGAAAAAAGAGAGTAATCATCTGGGTTTTTTTCTGGTCTTCAACTGTCCAGTTTGGGGGAGTCTGTGCCCATGATAGCCTCAGATTCCTGATCTTGGCTGACGGGAGTGGGACCCGATGTGGTCTTCTGCTGGTGTAGCCCATCCACCTCAAGGTTTGATGTGTTGTGCTTTCTGAACTGCTTTTCTGCTCACCATGGTTGTACAGAGTGCTTATTTGAGTTACTATAGATTTCGTGTCAGCTCAAACCAGTCCGGTCATTCTCCTCTGATCTCTCTCATCAACAAGGTGTTTCAGCCCGTCCACAAGGTGGTGCAGAACCTCCACTCACAAGATGTTTTTTTGTTTTTTTGTACCATTCTGTGTAAACTCTAGAGACTGTTGTGTGTGAAATTCCCAGGAGATCAGCAGTTTCTGAAATACTCAAACCAGCCCATCTGGCACTGATGTTTGATGTGAACATTGAGTGTGAAGCTCTTGACCTGTATCTGCATGATTTTATGCATTGTGCTGCTGCCACATGATCGGATGATTGGATAACTGAATAAATGATTGTAAATGTCCCGGGATTTTTTTTCAGTGAAAAGGATAAAACTGTTAAATCCAAAATAATGACATTTAAGATGCTTTTAAAGCTTTGTTTCTTAATTCAAGGACATAGTCGCTGAAGACACTGCAAATGTGTATTTAACAGCTGAGTTTCGAACAACAACAACAACAACAACCACCACCTACATAGTCATCTGTGCATTTGATATAAGGAAATATATTTTCCTTAAAAATTCCTCTTACACAATGTGATAATAGGCTCCTGACCAACTTATGTAAAGCAGATCCATACATCAGTTATGACATGCAAAGGAGTTCTTGTTCTTTTGCAGAAATGTAAAGGGCTTTCAAACGACGACCCTTCATCCACTCAAATTAGATCGACACGATCCGAGAGCTCTCTTCTCCGACCCCTTCACTAAGTCTCATATTATCTACAATCCTTTAATTAAACCCAAGAACCGTCCTTGCTGTCCTTTGCTCGTCTGCTTTTAAGTAGGTGGCAATGCCATGCATTAAATCTTTCATTTTTTCTTTCTTTTCAGCCAGCTCCAGAACCATGCTTGTGCATATCCTCTGTACAGTCAGCCTCGCAAGCCTTGGGCAGGTGGAGTGCCATTTATTTTTAGACTCAAAATGAGCAATGTTATTTCACTGTGCTTTTAACGCCGAGTGATGGAAGCTGAAAATGACACGAGACTATAGCAAATGTAGACCTGGTGTCTTTTTTTTACCCTCGCAATGGTAAAGCTGATGAAAATGTCATAAGAGTATGTAATGTTCTTGTATGCGTATGAGAAGAAAAGGGAACATCCTGAACTGGTAACTGAATAACAAGCATATTAAAAAAAAAAAAAAAAGTGTGCTCTATCACACTTCTGTTTGCACTTTGACACTCTTCTAGACACCGTGGGGGTTTCAGGGGACAAAACATAATGTGCATGGTGGGAGTACATCAATTTCAGAAAGAGCAACCGAATGAATCATTGTGCATATTAAGCTTTTAATATTAACACAATCCTGGCAGTATAAATTTTAGCAAATGCCAGTACAATATACGACTTAAAGCATGTATAATAAACTAAACTGCATTTCTGGTTCATTCACTACATTCACAATGACGGTATTTTTACAGTCAGCATTTCCAAGAGCTCATAAAAGATATGTAGAATACTTGCAAAGCCCCTTCTCGAACAGGTTTGGGTCTCTTAGTTCCAGTGAAGGGAAATTGTAATGTTAAAGCATACAAAGACTTTATATACAACTGTGTGCTTCCAACTTTGTAGTAAGAACCACATATGGGTGTGATGGTCAGCTGTGCACATACTTTTGGCCATATAGTGTACATTAAATTATTCCATGATTTTCCTTGAGAATGTATCATGTCTTATTTTTTACCTATGAAAAACCATATGCTATAAAATAGGTAAATATCGGTAACGTACGTACGTAAGCTGTGTTTTGTGTAAGACGTCTTTGTGCAAGACTATTATTCTCACAAAGTCCACAAGTCAAACTCTTAAACATAAACAGACAGGGTCATACACAGTAAACACACTGAATATACCCAGGTCCCAGGGGCAAATCCAGAACGTAGTCAAGAAAACAGACAATGGTATTACCATTATTAAAAAAAACACAGGAAAACCAAGAAGAGAAGCACAGGACATACACAAGTGTCCTTTATATGTGGTATATAGGTATGCGGTGGCGTTCATGTGTGTTCACCTTGTAATTACAATATTTCCAACAGAACTCAACCTTAACATATTTTCATAGAGCTGAATGCGAGTTCTGAATATTAAGAGACGCTTCACTGTTATTCTATTGCTCCTATCAGAGTTTTTTTTCCCTATCAGAAAGTATTCAATTTTTATTTGTATAGAGGTTTTAACAGTGGACATTGTCACTTGTCAAGCAGCTTTACAGAAATATATAAACATATTCCGGATATAAATTTTAAGTTTATTAATTTATCCCTAATGAGCAAGCCAGAGGTGATGGTGGCAAGGAAAAACTCCCTGAGACTTCATGAGGAAGAAACCTTGAGGGGAACCAGACTCCTCAAAAGGGAACCCATCCTCACCTGGGTGACACCGGATAGTGCAAATATAAATAATTCCCTATTGTAACTGTGTACTACTTGGTCAAAAGGTGCAATTGTGTAACCAGGAAATTCATTATAATTTTAACATGAAGTCTATTTCGTTGAAGTTATCAACTGTTCACTGATGGAGACTTGAGAGCAAAACTGTTTGTAGCAAATTGCAGTCCTAAAGCTATCATAGCAATTGCAGTTCTAAGCCATCTTGCTGGTTTCCAAGTTGGTCCAATCCACAGTAAATCATGCAGATTTAGGCTGTCCATGTGGGGCCATCCTCAGCAGCAGTGAATGGTTTCCAGGTGATGAGAACTCCAACCAGAAGTAGGGCATCAAGATGGATCAGGCAGGTCTGAAAGTACTGAAAGTATTCCAAGTAGAACCCTTTCAAGAAGTTAGGAAAGACTCTCTAACCTATCCATTTAACTGAACCATTTTAAAGACTGTACCAAGTACGAAAACTGTGTATCTATATTTGAAAAGCCTGTTCAAGGATTACGAAGAAACAGTGATATTACTTCTATACTATACTTCTAATAATGATTAAAAGTTTGTACTCAAACTTACCAGTTCATATAGATGTTTTAAGGATTCATTGAATAATTAAGGGTTCTACTAAAAAAGGGTTTTACTCTGATAGGAAAACACCTTGCATTTAAGGATTCCCCCAGAGGGACAAGCAAAGAACTTCTCAGTGTTTTAAAATTTTAAGAGTGCATTTCTTTCATCATTACACCAGACTTGAATAAAATACTGAATAAAGTTACACAGCGTTTATTATCAATCAGAATTGATTATTACTAATCAATTCTGATTAGTTAGAAAGTGTTGATTAATTATATTAATTTTCGTTTATCATTCTAATACGTTATCTTTTCTATCGTGACAACATACACAGGGTCTTGTCTGGTCAATACTCCACAAAATCATATAAAAAAAAAAAAACACGTGTAAATCACAGATATAGTGAATTATTCTGGAAAGAGATGTTTAATTAACATTTATGGAAGGAGTCTCCAGTGTCAGCGCTTTACAGGTAAAGCTATAATTTTAAGTTTTGTGACATCTTCAGGACAGAGGAGTTTACGCTTGGTAACGTGGTAACATGACAAGCTGTGTGTTTTTTTTTTGTCTATTAACTTCAAGGGAGGGAGGGAATGACTGTTTATAGCTGCTATAACGTAAGTGATAAGAGGAGCTAACTTGTTTTGTGGACACTCCACAGCAATGAATGCAACTATAAACAGATAAAAAGTATGGTTTCAATCTTTGTTTAATAAAAATAGCAATCGTTTTCAAATGGCTGTGGTATAAGAGGAATAAAGCTCTTCAGGACCTCTTGGAAAATCAAATTAGTCGTTGATTTTTTTTTTCCTATAACAGAATGACTCTGAGTGTTTTATTCCTTATTTGACTCATATTAATGTATAGTACTTTATTTCCAAGGGATTTTTTGTTCATACATCAACATTATTTAAAAGCCAATGAATTATCGTTTGTTCTACTTATTGTTGATCAAACTGGCACCTTTAGTCCCCTTAAAAACCAGGACATAGCCATACATTTTCCTATTGATAAACATTTTTTTTTTCATTCACATTTGCAACCTTCAAACTGTGTTTTCCACAACGTACAGATTTTAATGTAAGTCTGTGCTATTAATTCACACATTCCAGGTTTCTTTCTGTCTCTATTTTGCTTTGCCAAAAGAAAGGCTTAGTGGAAGCGTCCATGCACAGTTCTGTCCTTAGTGAAAGTCTGATTTCTCCTTCAATATGCACTGCCATATGGCTCTACTTTCCGAGAAGATATTTCATCCTCATTCCCGCTCTTGTCCTGTTTCTTTTTTTTTTTTTTTTTTTTTTTCTTTTTCGGAGATTCCCAGGAGAGTGAGCTGAATTCTTAACAAATGTTGCCTGGGTTATTAATTGAGTCTGTGCCATGGTAATGAGCTGGATGTGAAATGAAAACAGAAAGGACACTCCAGATCCTCAGTCTCTGTTCAATATTTTACTTTAATTACTCCAAGTATGCCACCTGACTCAAGGATGGTGCATGCTAATTAGGCTGGGACCTTGTGACGATTGGGAAATAAAGACAAAATCGTTCTCGGTTAGTGTAAGAGCCCATGATCCACAAATCCATCACGCAATTTTGAAACGTTCTCTAAAAGCAAAATGAAGCCTAGTTATAGAAACGCTCAACAAATCCTGAGGAGCGCTTCATAAACTGCCATTGGTTCTCCATCATGTCGCTTCTATACAAATTGAATTTTACCGCATGCTTCATAAATGACATGGGCCATGTCTTCATGCTCGATAGGCTGCGATTTATATTGCTTCATCCCCCAGCGCTAAAGCACACAATGAGGAGAAAAATGGTTTATTTTCTGCCCTGTGAGCCATCAGTCCATATCCACAGCCTGAAAATGCTCTATATTTATGTACTGTATAATTCACACAATACCTGTGTGATCGACAGAGAGAGAGAGAGAGAGAGGGAGAGAATATGTTCTGAAGAGACCTGTAAACTGTGATGCCATCAGTAACAGATCAATATGAGTGTCATGTAGGATAACTGAATACCTCAATTTATACCACAGCTCTGTTGAATTCTGGATTCTGATTGGTCAGAAGGTGTTGATTAATTTCCGAAAACAGCAGCTCTGAAAGTAGTGCAGCTCCAAATCACAGGTTTATATTAATGCACTTGTCCTAATGTTATCATTTCTGTAGTTACAACTTAAATTTTTTTAAAAAAAGCGTATTATTGTTGATATGAAGTTCTCAGTGAGGAGATGTTTATTTAATGTTTACTGAAGGAGTCTCCAATGTCAGAGCTTTGTAACAGTCAGAGGTAAAGCTGTCACTTTTTCTGCCAAGGGAGACTCTTCAGGACGGTTTCTTCGTAATATAACTGTTTTTTTTTTTGTTGTCTTATTAAGATTTAGAGAGAGAGAGAGAAAAGAGAGCCTGGTGAAGGAAGGACTGTTTATAGCTGCTATAACGTAAATGAGAACTTGTTTCACGGATGATCCACGACATTAAATGGATAAAATATATAATATGTTGTTCATTACTAAATTCAAATTGTAACTGTTGGCAGATTGCTGTGGTATAAGAAGAATTCGGGATGCGCTGTTATAGGAAAGTGATCAATATCAGGGTAGTAACGGTAACTCTGCTTCATCAACCCCCCACCCCGTGTTGATTATTTTCCTGAGAGTGCGTGTTATTTCTTATACAATGTTAATGTAACTTAGTGTAAATTACTTAATGTAAATTAAGTTGAGATTCTTGCAATTCTGACTTCTACTGAATTCGACACTATTAGAAAACTAGAAAAAAAAGGGATAAAATGAAAAAGATAAAATTTAGATTTTTTTACTCGATGCAACACTACTTTCAAGCTGCTTTATTCTTCTTATTTACAATTCACAATTACTAAAACCAATTTTTCATACTTGGAATTGATCGTTTATAACTAAGCTCACATTTTCATTCAAGATAAAAGCAGCGCAAAGAACGGAAGGAGAAAAGCGTCCATTTTAATCACCAAAATGATGCCACACAGAGTCACACTTGTTATGGTCAATGTTATGTTCTTTTTTCCCCCACACTGCTCAATATTTCTTTCTTTTGCATCACTTATTGTGTACGTATAATTCTGTCAGTGTCAGACACACACATTCACACATGACTGAATTAAAACACAGCTTTTCAGAAATTTCATTTAGAAAAAAAAACAACAAAATTCAATTCAACCTTTTTATAGCATGTCTCTATTTCTCATTATTCATAGTGTAATTAATTATTTTAGTGCAGTAAGAAAAGCGAGAGATACCTGCCATTTGTTTCTGTTTAATCAGATAAAAAACATAGACATGGCTCAGAATCCCAGTCAGGCCCAGTTTCACGATATCCTGCAGTGGTTTCAAGCACACTTTGTTTCCAAAGTGCAAAAATCGATCTTTATTGGACAACAGGGTTTTATCTTTCCTGTTTGGAGACATGACTTCCATTGGGTTCCAAATCTCAGAATCTTTTGGACAGTAGATGTATTTTTGTCTCACCATGACTCCTGACTTCACTCTATGATGACTGGCAGAAAGTAATTGGTTTAAAATGTTTTTATGTGCACCAGTAATAGACAGTATGGAGAGTATATATATATATATATATATATATATATATATATATATATATATATATATATATATATATATATATATAGACAAGCAAAGCTCTATGTGTGTCACACCAGAAGAGGAGAGAGTTAGGTTGTGAACCAG
>CM075016.1:20892452-20947874 GCA_037576675.1 Pangasius sanitwongsei | reverse complement strand
TCCATTCGTGAAATTTCCTCACTACTAAATATTCCACGGTCAACTGTTAGTGGTATTATAACAAAGTGGAAGCAATCAGGAACAACAGCAAATCAGCCACGAAGTGGTAGGCCACGTAAAATCACAGAGTGGGATCAGCACATGCTACAGACCTCCAAACTTCATGTGGCCTTCAGATTAGTTCAAGAACAGTGTGTAGAGAGCTTCATGGAATGGGTTTCCATGGCCAAGCAGCTGCATCCAAGCCATGCATCACCAAGTGCAATGCAAAGCGTCGGATGCAGTGGTGTAAAGCACGCCGCCACTGGACTCTAGAGCAGAGACATGTTCTCTGGAGTGACAAATCACGCTTCTCTGTCTGGCAATCCGATGGACGAGTCTAGGAATATATATTCCAACACTTGTACAGAGTCTACTTGTGATTGGTAGCTGGTTTAGTTGGTCTCATTGACTGGTCCTGTTGGGGCCCTTGCCCTGGACTTCCTGGTTGCATTATGCTGCTCTTGCTGTTTATTTTTTCTGGCAGATATAAAATGCTAAAGGTGATTAACTGACTCGTCATGCATCTAAACTCACTTGCTGGCATGACAGAGCATTTTCTGCAAAAGGAGGGAGGTCACCATTTATATTCAAGGACCTTGATAAACTACATAACAGATCAGTTAAACAAATTTGTGCTATATGCCCATCTATCCCAGCCATCACTGGTGGAAGTATGGACACAAGTGAAAGTAAAACAGTTGCTACTTTCAAAGCAAATGTTTTTAACTGATGAATTTAAGTTAATGTGATGTAAGCAATTTGTTAGCTGCTGGTATCAATACCAGTCTAACCTGACAATAGCAAAGAAAACAGGCCATCTTAATTAAATATAGCCAGTTAACATTAGCAAATTAGCTAAGCTTACCTCAAAATGCTTTTCTTTTTTAATTAGAGGGAGTTCATGCTTCTAGGGAGGTAAAAGAGATGCCTAATTTTATACTAGTCTTTGCTTACTCCAGCATTTTGAAACATTTTACTGAGGTAGGGCCAGGACACTCATCCTCAAGTTCCACACTGCAGTATAGTGGATTATACATCTTCAGATGCACACGGATGGCTGTAGCTGTAGCTATAACTACATTGTGTAGCATGAGAAGGTCACTGCACATGATGAGTTAGCTTGACTCTTGACACCTTTTTTCCTTATTGAAGAACTTGATTGGATGCTAAACTGAAATGCTTGGATGCTAATCTGAGCCCAATCGTTGGTGTATAGTGTACGGTAATTGACTGGATGAAAGAAGAGGAGACATTTGTGATTTGTAACAAGTACCTTAAAGGTCAAAAGTAAAAAAAAAAAAAAAAAAAAAGAGTTTTTCTTGGACATGTAAAAATGCAAGTTTTCAATTTCAATAATACTGAAATAAAGTAGAAAAAATACACCAAACAAAATAATATTGAGGTTTAGTATCAAAGTACAACTACAAGTATTTTGTGGTGGTGAGGAAGCCTCAAAAGACTCAAAGACTGTCAAAGTTGTCTTTTGTAGTCTCACCCTGTATGTCTGCAATCAGATGTGAAACCATCTTGGATCTGTTTAATACCAAATTCAACAATTAATTGATTCACATACACAAACTGTAGCTTTAAAACCAAACAAGATAAAAAATAAAGGAGATATATATCCCGTTGCCATGTAGCTGGTGTTGTTCAACAAATCCTGAAAAGGGCAGCGCTGAGTGGAAACAGTGTCCAGTTCCACCAAGCTTCGCTAATAAGCTTCACAAATGTTATCCTGAGGCAAGCAGCGTGCTCATTAGGAGGCCGAGCTTAGAGGAGGCGCTCGTACTCGAGACCTGTGAAAGAGCTGGATTTCTGTTTGCCTTCAGCTCTGTACTGCTCAATGTCATTCAGCTAATACAGAGACGTAGAGATGCTTATCCTTTTCTGTCTTTACCACCCTGAAAGCGCTAGATATTGCAGAATGCAGTGCTGCAACAGAATCAGGGGATCAGAAATGCCTGTGTATCTTCGTTAATAATGTATGGGTTAATTAGTAATAGTAATGTCTGTGTGTCATTTCTAGTAAGTTATTGTTTCTGCAGTAACAACTTAGATAGGACTTGTATGGTGGAAGAAGTAATGTGTGTAATTGTTGATATGCCTAGATGTATTTGTAACCTTTATGGAAGGAGTCTCCAGTGTCAGGGCTTTGTAACAGTCTTTTCTGACACAGGAATGTATTCAGGACTGAGAATTTCAGCAGAGAGAACAAGCGAGGCTGATGAAGGAACGACTGTTTACAGCTGCTGTAACATAACAGTGATAAGAGGAGCTTGTTTCGTGGATGTTCCACAAACTTATGAATGCATTCTAACATGTTAGGAATTTATTCATAGGGTCATTATTCATACAGCCTTCACAGAAAGTGCTACCAGGTGACTAATATTGGTAGTTTATTGTATAGTGAGAAGCTTGTGGTCTGTATTTTTTTTTTTTTTTAAGATTTATTGACTTGTTGCTTTTTCTGCTGATGTTATGTGGTTTCGTCTCTCACTCAACACATTGCTATAACAAGAAGGAACAACAAGAAAGCTTTTGAGTTTGCTTCTACTGACATAATGGATGATATAATCCCAGCCAAATATGGTTGAGTTATTGCCAGTTATAACAACGGCGAGTGTATTGTAGGCCATCTGTATGCAGCCACGTTGAGGTTGTTATGGCATTTGGAAGATGGTGCAAAAATGGCCCGAATGCACTCGATGCTTGATTGGCATTTCCATTTTGGGACGTAAGTGGCTCATCTGCTCTGTTGCATATCATGCCTGAGACATGGTATCATCAGAGTAGAGCTGTGGCCATGTCCTGGCAGACAGATTTGTCTCTCCACAGTAGGATGTGAACGTGATGAAGCTGTAAGTGTGGGCCAACACTGGGCCACTGCTCATTTGCAGTCGGGTTACCGGTGTCCTCCAGCAGCTTGTTCAATTCTTGGTGTGCCCTTTACAGGGATAAGCAATTCATGTAGGGCTGCACTGATACCACTGTTACTGAAATGCGTAATCTACTTAGCCCTATTTATGTTTCCCTGGTTTAAATAGTGGCCATGAAAAGCGCACATGTACGTGTTCATGTGATCACTTCTTCTTTAGAATATTAGAAAGTTTATTTTAAATGAAGTGCATTCCCGAGCTACATTAGTTATCTTGGATCAAGTACAGCACAGATCGGGTTTTGTTTCAATTTCGAAAAAAGCGCTTCTGTACACCTGTAAGAATGTTTCATTAGCTTCGTTGACGAACACAATAATCTGTCATTTTGGATAGTTCTTACACAAAAGGGCACTGATTCCATTAGCATTTTCTACAAGTACAAGGACAGAGATGCATGCTGCCATCCTACAAGTGTCTTTCCCTTGGTATCACAATGACAAATTTAGATGATACACATGCAAAATCTCAATGGTTATATGGAGAAAAGGCCAAGTGTGCAATTTTAATGATAAAAGCTACTGTACTGCAAACCTGCTATTATGATGTAAATTAGCTTTGAAACTGAAGAGGGATGTAGGCGGATGCTGGACATCTGATTAACGAGTTTAAGTACAAATGCTGCATGAAGCAGCGCTGCATGGATGGTGGATAGTGATTGAGCGAGAGCTGGTGGGCGAGATTCATTCGCAGTCTTTATACACATAAAGTATGGACAGATCAATCAAAACACATTAATATGGCTTGGATAATGTATTTGTGGCTATACATCCACCAAGCTCATCATTATAGGTGATGCCATTAAAGTATAAGGTGAAAAATACACTAGGTACTTTACACACTGTATAATAGCTCTGTGTATATGAAATAAATGACATAAGCATAACATAGGAGAAAGTAAATGTTTAAGTAATGATGATAATTCAGATTTGAGTTAGCTTGTGTAATGATTGTGACCTCAAACATACAGTGGATGTAAAATCTACACACCCCTGTTACAATTGCAGGTTTTTGTAATGTAAAAAAATGAAACCAAAATAAATCTTGTCAGATCTTTTTCCACCGTTAATGTGATATGGCAACCAACAATATTCAAGTGGGGGAAAAAAAGAAAAAGTAAAACTTACAATAACCTGGTTGCATAAGTATGCACACGCCTTAACTAATACTTTGTTAAACATGTTTTGCATCTTGTAGACTTTTTGTGTCTGCTGTAAATACAGTGTCAGCCTCGAAGTGTCAAAACAGAGCCGTGTCCCTGTTAGGCACAATTCTGACCTTCACATTAAATGCATTTTTCTTGAGTGATATCAACTCGAGTGAGAAGCAGGATTAAGTCCAGTGCCACAATATGTTGTCATTAATGTTCGCGGTTGACAACAGTAACTGTAAATAACAGTAAATAAAAAAAATTAAAAATTGTATATAAATCATTGTAAAACTCACTGTGAGTTTTATATGCTCATCAATAACATTTTGCCACTGTAAAATATGAAGGTGGGTTACTGGTGCTCTGAGGTGGTTTTATTCTCACTATATATGTGTGTGTGTGTGTGTGTGTGTGTAATGTATATATATTTTGGTTATGTCTTCCCTGGAGAGAATAAGAAAACAGCCCCAGAGCTTATTCACCATCATATTTTACAGGGGCTTTGGGAGATTTTCGCAGTATGCAGCTATTTTCACCATGTCCCTACACTTCACAGCACCAGAGCTTTAAGATCTGCATTATGGTTTTTTTTTTCCCTCAGAAAGACCTCATTTTGTGTACTGTTTGTAACATCCCTATATATATATATATATAATTTCCACAAATACTCAATTTGTTTGCATTTATTTGTAAGAGGACACTTGATACTTCAAGGAAACAATTGGATGGATTTTTTTCTCCTGAAGAATGATCTTATGATAGAGAAAAGGTGAGTAGTTTTATATTGTTCGATTGGAAAATGTGTATGATGATGCATAGTCTTAAATTTTTTCAATTCCTTTTTTTTTTGGGGTGTATTTTCATAAAGGGTGCCAATATTTCTGCACTTGACCATTTAGCAATACATAATACAAATTGTCAAATGGTAAAAAGTGCTTAAATGAGCACCGATTTAATAATAAGAAGAAATAATAATAAAAAAATAAATCACTTGACTTGTTTTTCTTGCTCGAACCGGGTTTTAGCTTGATTGCATTCTTAGATGCTAAACTATTTTATTTTGATGGAGACCTCTGTAAGCTGCTCTGGATAAGGGCATCTGCTAAATGCTGTAACTGTAAATGTATTAAGTGTCTTTTCTGTCCCATCCAATACCTGAGTAAATGATACTATTACAGAATAGAGAACGCTGCATGCTGTAAGGCGATTCAGCTAAAGCGTGGTTTATTATGGATTATCCTTCAAAACAACAGGACCACCGTAATATAACATGTAATACTGATTCGGAGACAATAAGGAGCTAATCCTTGTGTAAATGCTGTCATTGAAGGATTAAATTAAATGCTAAAGGCATTTACTCTGAGTTTAAGCCCTGGATATGGAATATATAAAAGCAGAGAGAAGTTTCAGTGTAAATTCTACTTCACAGTAAAGGAATAAGAATTGGTAGAAAACAAGAGAACACTAGAGGAGCTCATTTGGTACCATTTTGAAGTAATGAAGTCCTGTTAATTCCAACCATATTAGACAATAATTCCAGTTTTTCCAATTAAATTAGACATTAATTCCAGCTATTTCCAATCATATTAGACAATAATTCCGGTTATTTCCAAATTAGACAATAACCCCAGTTATGTCCAACCCTATTAGTCAATAATACCAGTTATTTACAACCAAATTAATCAATAGTTCCAGTTATTTACAGACAAATTAGTCAGTATTTCCAGTTTTTCCAACCAAAGTAGACAATAATTCCAGTCATTACAAAACAAAATAAATGATAATTTCAGCTATTTCCAACTAATTTAGACAATAATTCCAGTTATTTTCAATTAAATTAGGCAATAATTCCAGTTATTTACACCTAGATTAGAAAATAATTCCAGTTAATACCAACTAAAGTAGACAGTAATTCTAGTTATTTCCAACCGGAATTAATCAAAATTCGTTATCGTGGGTGTTCTCAAACTTTATGCAGCCAGGTCTGCGTTTAACTACAAAATAAATTCCAAGAACCCCCTCAGTATAACTTTATGAACATAATATAACTTTTTATACATATTTTTATGTATATAATAACAATTTGGATATTTATTAGAACCATAGAGCAGTTTATTTTTGCAACTTTCCACCAAATGGACACACTAGGTAGGTCCAAGTGACATCATGTATACATCTACATGTTTCTGAGATACTGATGGTTTAATTAAATACATTAAATTCAACAGGTTAATACGTATGGGCCATATTCAGAGTTGATTTATTTAATACCGAAATTGTGTGCATGGGTATTCAGACCTCAGGTGCAATTACGGACTTAAGCACTATTCAGAAGTTACGCATGCAGGGTGGAGTCTGAGTAAAACCCAGGTGTGTCTCAGGGATGTGATTCTGAACCTGAACTAAAAGCATGATATCGGCTTGAACAATGTGCAGTATTACAGTGAGTCCGGTTCACTGTCTGACAGTTTGCTGTAATCATAATATACCATGCTAAAATTTATGTTTTGGGCTACAAATACAGTCAAATACACTGTACTGAATGGCATTTGCGGCCAATATTCAATACAAAAATATGAAACTATGATTTTTTTAATAATATCTTCCCTCTATTTTTTTTCACACAGAGGAGATTGGAGAGACACGTTTTACTCGGAGACATTTCTTATCTAGGACTCTCTCTAGGACTGAGTATTTCTTAATTTTTCTATATTATGTTATACAGGTTATGAATCAACTAAAAGTGAGCTGTACGTGCAGCAGATGAGTGCTCGGTCAGCTTATCCTTCAAACTTTGGACACGTTTTCTTTACAGGAGAGTGCATCGAATTAACTATTACAATTTCATTTGACTTTATTTAGAATCTGTATACTACATCTGTATACTGTATACGATCTGTATACTCCTATTCAATGCTTTCAATGCTTGCCATTTTCTCATTCATGTTATGACATTAGTATTTTTAATATTTCATTTTTAAAATGTTTTTGTTACATAGTATTACATTTGACAGCAAAGATCGTTGATTGTTCTCAGGTTTAAAGGCAAGTGCCTGTGTTTAAAGGCAAAGGTCTATTGAAAAACCCGTCTCGGATACTTCTACCCCATCTTGGGGCTGTGAACTACACACAGGCCATTTGCATAACCTAAACTGTGCACTCAGAAACTCAATTTTAGCATGTGCTTAACCCCACTCTGAATACGCATAACTTTCCTATGTAAATTTTGGCATTACTTTTTGGACTTACTGTAAGTCTATGACTCTGAGTGCAGCCCATATAAGAACTCAGTGATAAATATATTAACTTTGATAATATGATTTCCACCACTGCATATAGAGAGCTGTAGAGCAGAACCCACGTTTTATTTTCTAGTTGCTCACAAGCAGGAGTGTCTGCATGTGGAGCTTATCAGCATGGTGAGGCCACAGCATCCCATCAACACATCAGTCAGATGGTTCAGACTGCCCGCTTTCTTGGAGATGGTGTTGCAGAATCATTATCGTTGGGTGACAAATCCTCGCTGAGAAATAGGATTACGGCTGAACCGTGACATCTGCAACACGCCGTCGAGAGTGGTGCGACTACACGCCTGGCTCACACAGTCCAGATGGAAAACAAAAGCAGACAAATTTAGCGAAAAAAGCTCCTGCAGAGCATCGCAGCCAAGAACCAACAGCACATTTAAGAAACAGTTGAGGGTTCATAAATTAGCTATAGTGCAGAATCTGTAGTACTGCTGGAGTCCTAACGCTCAGTATGGAATGTTTTTTTCTTTTTTTTTTAATGAAAATTGCACCTGATAAAATCCATCATCTTAACAAACAGGAGTCATTTTAAAAATATTTGATGAAACAGGCTACCATGGAAAGCGGATCATCGCAGAAATGATGAGTTAATATATTTCTTGGGATATAAGAGGCTATGTGCAGCTGCTGTATCTTTTCATTTATCTTGAGTAAGCAATTCAGTATATACTCTTACAAGGCCACAGTGGAGATCTCCATAATGCAGAATTACAGTGAAGATCACTAAACTCTTGCATACTACAGATACACTGATCTCTTATAAGATCATCATCTACAGTAAGTGATGTATATCAATTATACGTGTGCATGTACATGTAATGTATGTCTGTACATGTTTGTGTTTCACATATAATAGCAGGAAAAAAAAGAATCTGTCTTCCACAAATCGTTAAAGGTTTTCTGCGAAACAAGCAGTATCCTATTATTGATTTTCAATGAAAGGTCTTTGTTTACAGATTTTTATTTTTTCCAGTCAGAGATAAAACCTCAAAAATCCACTCCACATCCTATTTATAACAATTTGCACATTCAGTTAAAAGCAAAAATATTCCAGACAGTCGTGCTTGTGGTTTTTAAATGCCACATGCATTACCTTTTACAACAGGGGGAGAGCTAATCCTCAACCCAAGAAAATCTGTGATCAGAAATAACTGCTGTGATGTAAACTCCAAAACTTGTCCAAAGTCAGGAATTTCTAGCATAACAAATAATCAGTCATCATTAGTCGCTATACCAGAACCCCTACATTACAGTATAGCAGTTTGTGGAGACAGGGACAGAGACCTTGGCGTCGTGCTCTCGTCTGTTCTCTCTTTTGAAATGCAAGACTCGCTTCACGAATCTCTAATTAGCAAGGATGAAAGGCTGCATTAGAAATGTTAATGAAGTATGCCTTTGAAAGTGCATCATGTAAAGGGCTGTGTTACTTTCTGAAAGGCTTATAATCATAAACCATAGCGGTTTTTCAACAAACTTATACGGGCTGAGAAACAAAGTTCCATAATCCGCCTCAAAGAGAAGATCAGAACGCGTTTAACTGTGAAATTCCCATGAGATCAGATTGGCTTTGTTCCAAGATCATTATATCGTGTAGTGAATATGGAATTAGTGATTATACTGAGAAGCAGGGGTTAAAAGAAGATAAATATCCACAGGATGTCAACCATACGGCTCAATAACCCAGTTTTCAGGATATCACAGTGTAAATGGCGGACTGTGGCACTGCAAAAACTAATAAATAAACAAAATTAGGCGAAATAAAATGTAAAGTTACTCCATGAGCCGAGTTGTCTTCCATCTCTGCTCTTTGCTTACTTACTCATAGCTAGCATGAAAGTTTGACTAACATTACTAACCTAGCTCTGTTTGGGAATATCATCTAGTGTTATATAAGAAGTGAAACACGTGGGCGTGCTGTTAATGGATCAAATAATAAGTGACGGGGCGGTATGATGAAGCACACTTACTGTTACCACTCCGAAGTTGATTATTTTCCCATAACAGCACACCATGAAGTGTTGCTATCCCTCTTATACCACAGCATTTAGAGAATGCTGGCATTATGTTTTACCTATTACAGAATGGCATCATAATTTCTATCCATTTTTGTGCTGTGGAATGTCCATGCACCAAGTTACTCCCTGTTGTTACTTACGTTATAGCAGCTACAAACAGTCGTTCCATCACCAGTGGAAGAGTCGTTTTTTTCGCTCTCTTGAAGCTAATAAGAAAAAAAAATGTTAAAAAGAAATCGCAATGCGTACGCCCCTCTGTGTTCAAGACTTTATGTGAATGAGATGGAAAACATTAAACCAAACATTGAATAGGAGTCTAGTAATTTTGACAATATATCGCCTCATGAATAGTCTTAATGTTGATTTGCGCTCATTTCACCTCATTGCGCTGCCACTTCAGATAGAATAGCACTTGATCCAGCGCATTCTATTATTTTGCATTTTATTTTATTTTTTTATGTGAATACTGTACTTTTTAATATTTGTATGCATATGTGATTGTGTTTGTCACACATCATTGCTTTGCGGTTCTATATTTGTGCATAACCCACAGCTCTACACGACCTCTTTCATGTGAGTCCTCAGCATCATGGCTGCCAGTGTATAGTCTTTACATGTCCCTTCCTCCCACACGGCTCAGCCTGGTCATCCTGAACACGTCTCATCCATGCGACACAGCCCGGGATCTACGGGATCAACCGAGCGCTGCTAAACCCACTATACTCACAGCATAGCGCCGCATCTTTTATTCATGAAGCGAGAAAAAAAACAGATAAAGTAGTCTATGTGGCGATTTAAAGCTGTGAGTCAAAACATTTGAATAATTCATAACCTCCTGCATTTTCTCTGGAGTATTAACTCACAAGATTTTGATTAAAGCCATGCTAAATGCTCAGAATTAAGCAGGCAGAAAGATACAATGGTATAGGATACAGTTGCATAAGCTTGTCTTTGCAATCAAAATATATAAACCTGTTGACTCGTATAATATTCGAGGAAACAGTCTTTATGGCAGGATATATTTAGAATTTCTGCCTGCCTGTATGCATGAGTTTTATTGTTTGGCTCTAGCATATGGAGTGTGCGTGTTAATCGCGTTTATCTTGTGTGCTTTATGGGTGTTCTCATTAAAAGCGCAGGAATGTAACGTGATCTATATGCAAATATAATTCCCACGGGATGTGTACTGAATATAATCATTAAGCATCATCATCATCACTAAGTCAAGAATGCATCATTTATTTGATTCTGTGTTTTGTGTGTGTGCTATTGTGTGTTTGAGGTTCATTGAGAAGGATCGTCTTCTTGGTTCCGTGGATGAGCTAAACAACAAGTGAGAAAAATTATGCAGTCAGTGCAGTCAGAATTATTGGCACCCTTCATAGTAATAAGTCTAGTTTTATGTTAAAGAGCATAATACTGAAAAGTTATATAAAAAGCTGAAGTTTTTTTTCTTTTTTCTGCAAAACACTGGGTTCAAAATTAATGGCACCCATAATCATTCTGCATTCAGCTTAACTTGGAAGTGGGACCTGTCATGTGTTCGAGGTACAAAGTGGAGAAAACATGGACACCTCCACGTTAATCTTTTGTCAGGAACAAGCGAGCCAGCTAACTGTGATGAGTGATGTATATTTCCTCCTCAAACAGATATGTCTGTATGCTGATTGATCTAAAGCAAATATTAAAGGTAAAGAAGTGCTGCTTTGTTTACTCTGGATGCTGTGAGCAGCCATCTTGATTTGATGTCACTTGCTGAACTCGGGAGTTGAGGAGACGTTCCTGAGTACTCAGAGTACTCAGACTCCGCCTTGCAATTGCATTACAAAAGAAAGACTAGGTGAAAGTAGAAAGGGAATAACTATGTACCCTGAACTACAAATTCTCCTTTAATGATGTTCAAATGTTTGTCAAGTAACTGCCATGACACTTTTTATAACAGTTAGTTCTGGTCCGCTAATTTGATTGGACCAGCAGCGTTCCAAGCGTGTTGATATTCAGTATGACAGCACTGGGACATTTCACTTTGTCCATCACTCCGTCTGTGTTCATTACATAAAATTCCAATTCTAGCAATAATAATTCATTACACTGAAACCTCTACCACACTTACTACAGGCTGTCTGTGTGTTGGCATGGCAACAGGCAATGTTCTATCCAAATGTGGCTTCTTTGGGAACTATATTCATAGCTGGAGCAATAATAAGCTAAATATTTGGCCATGTTGTGTCTGAGTTGCTCAATATTATTTTCTCGTTTGTAGACTTGTTGTATAAAAGCACTATCACAGTCACAGTCATGCTGTTGTAGTGAATATCAGCACGGTTGTGATTACCTGCGTCCTCGTACCGACAGCCGAATCACAGCCGCTCTGATATTCAGTACAACAGCACTGTTGCTTGTACGATATCGCTTAAATATTGCTCAACTCTGACACTGACATGGTGTCATGTCAAAAACTGAAAAAAGCACTCCTTTGAAGCTTCTATGTAAGGTTCATGTCAGTTATGTAGGCGTTATGTAGTGCAATAACCACCAATCTCAAGTGTTTAAAGTGTGAGCAGTGAGAGAGCATGTCACTGAAACAAGCAAGTAAACAAGTCATCCGCGATGATGTCACACGGCTCGTTTGCTGGCTCATAGATGCGTGGGTGAGACGTGTGGGTGCAACATGTGCACACACACACACACACACACACATAATTTCATTATTTGGCTCCGCAGAAGAAATAATAAAGAAGAGATCCCAACAGAATAACTTTCGATAGAAATTGGCACTGAATGATTTGTTCTTGTCAATATTCAGTGAAAAACATACACACAGCTAAAAAAAAAAACACACACACCTAAAAAAAAACATACACACACCTGAAAAAAAACATACACACACCTAAAAAAAAAACACACACACCTAAAAAAAAAACATACACACACCTAAAAAAAACATACACACACCTGAAAAAAAACATACACACACCTGAAAAAAAAACACACACACCTAAAAAAAAAACATACACACACCTGAAAAAAAACATACACACACCTAAAAAAAAACATACACACACCTGAAAAAAAACATACACACACCTAAAAAAAAAAATATATATAATGGTGATTATGTAAGAATCTCCAATCTCCGCACACTGAGAGCAAAGATTAGCCAGTTATTTAACTTCTAATTCAAAGAAACCTGTTATTTGTCATCAGTGTTTGATATAATGCACATTCTAAACTTGTGTAATAAAAAAACACACATATTAATCATTCCATTTAGCTGACCTGTTTTCATTCTACATTACTTTTTCGCTGGGAAGAAAATAAATAAATAATAATATATATTTTTTTTTTTAAAAAATCAGCCATCTATTCACATTTTGTGAGAAACATAAAATAAAAATAAAAACAAAAACAAAGACGTGATGACATAAGCCCACAGAATTTTTCTTTAAACACAGTGATTCTTCGATTATAACTTATTTCAATATTTACTTTTATTAAAATGTGCAAATTGATCTATTATTGATTATTTGTGAAAATGTTATTATACAATTACACAGTTATACAGATTTTCCTAAAAAAATAATGAGTTGTATCAGGATTTTTAAGGAATATAAGATATGTAGCATTTTATATATATATATATAAAGAGTGTATAAGTGAAGTGAATAAAACACGTGATGTGGAGTGATGTTATAGGAAAGTACTCAACAACAGCATGCAGTTTGTAATTTGTCTTAGAGTGTGATGTGTGTCCACTGTACAAGTCTCTGCGAATGAACTGTTGCTAAAGAAACGATAACGTATTACAACAAACTCATTAATATAAACCTTAAAAACATATCCTCAGCTTCTGACCAATGAGATTCAAGAATTCACCAGCGCTGCAGTATAATTCATTGTCCATTAGTAGGCTAGCCAAGTAACTGGCTTATATGAAGCCTCGCTAAGTTCCCACAATTATTTGGACCCACCATCCTTCTTGAAATTCTGTCTGTAGGGCATGGCTTTACAAATACTTAATAAACCTGACTAGATATTCAGTGGTGATGGAGATAAACAGGAAATGCATTACTATGCATTACTATGATGTGGTGGTGAGGTAGTACTGCTGCCAGAGGTGCAACATAACATCTGGAAGGGTGTGGGGGGGGGGAAAAATGAATGGAAGCACAGACAAGCTAAGCCGGAATATCCACAGCACAAATGGCTAGCGTGTCTTAATGAGCAGTCTGAGAAATGAAGTTAATAACAAAAAGTCGAATGCATGAAATAGTATGAATTATGGTCATTTTGAATTGCCGCCTGTTCTAATAAAACGCTAATAACATTTGCTTTATTCAAAGTATTCGTAGCTGAGGATAATATTTGAGTCATGTGCAATATCAGTGAAACGTAACGTTTCATTACTCAGCAGACAGACGTGTCTTCAGGACATCAGGACGTCGGCAGTGAGGCAGGAAACAGCTGTGAACAGTCTCAATCCAAAAAGAAAAAAAAAAAAAAAAAAACACTTGTTCATGAGGTAGTCCCAAATCATATCACAGTTTTTTTCCATCTGCTTCAGTATTGCATATGTGGCAGAAAAGCCGACCAATTACGCAGGGAATTGTTTCAGAGGGGTGTTATACGACTGGAGAATAATGCTGAGGTAATTAAATCGGCACACTAGGCGCCGGGAAGAAAATAAAAAGCATTACTTTATGTCCTGCTCTAGCCTGGAACATTAATGCACCGATTTCTGAGTTTTATTGACAACCAATACAGGCTGAGTTTCCTAAAAGCATTTCCACACAAAGGCTGTTATTAAATGGTAGAGCGAGCATCACAATGAACACACCATCTCTCTCTCTCTCTCGCTCTCTCTCGCTCTCTCTCGCTCTCTTTCTCTATGAGTTATGGTGCTACTGAGAAACACAGGCCCGGTCTGTCAGCAAAATAAATGCACTATTTTAAATGTGTTCTTGTGCCAATTAATTAATTAGACTTTACACCACAGTGCTGTTGAATTCTCAGCTCTGATTGGCCAGAAGGTTTGACTCATTTCAGAGGTTTACATTAATATGCTCAGTTTATTACGAGTAGGTTTCTTGGTAAAACGACAAGCTGTAGTTTTTTGTTTTGTTAACTTCCACGGAAAGAAAAAAAAAGAGAGGCAGGTGACGGAACGACTGTTTCGCCAGAGCTAACTTGTTTCGCCGACGCTCCACAGTGTTAAATGTAGCTATAAATGGATAAAAAGTATGAATAAGAAGTATGGATATACATTGTAATTGTTGGTAAACTGCTGTGGTATAAGAGGAATAAAACCCTTTGAGATATACTGTTATTGAAAAAATGATGACCTTCAGGGTGGAACAGCATGGCTGTTGATTATTTTCCTATAACTGCATGATGCCAAGTGTTTTATTCCTTACTTCATTTGGAACTGACATGGGCTTACGCTTGTCAATGTGTAGCAATTGATGCAACTCAAGTCGTATGAAAAGTTACAACGGTTAAGATCAGGATTACATCATCATTATATAGTATATAGAGGTGAAAATATATAATAATAATATTATATTTGAACAACACTGAAACCAAACTAGTAACCAATCTCCATTTAGTCGCCTCTCCTCTTCTTCCTGTCCGTATTCCAGTCACACACAGTGACCCGGGCTCCTGTGGTTGGTGGGAGGCGTGTTGATGAATAGCGAGGAAAATGCTTGCTGAGGTTTTGAGCATAAAAGCGCCTGCCTCCATCAGAGCTGGATTAATCTGCAGTGGTGTGATGCAGAGTTTAAGCAGCGCGCATAAAGCAGCTCCCGGCAGCAGGTATCCGGAGAGCCACTGAAGTGATGTTGAAACCCTGCTTGGAGACATATCAATCAGGATCGAGCGGCCAGCGCTCCTGACCACGGCTTACGGGCCTCTCAGCTGACAGAGATGTGCGGAAGTATTTACACCCTTCTCAGACTTAGCAAAACAACACAAATCATTCCGATGTTACTTTTATTTTAATGAACGATTATTACAAATCTGCACATAATCAGCAGTGTTGCTGAATTTCTGGATTCTGACTGGTCAGTAGGTGTTGATCACAGGTTTATATTAATGCGCTCATTCTAATACATCATCGTTTCTATAGCAACAGCTCATTCACAGCGACTTGTATGGCCGACGCTCCACATAAAGAATTGTAAAAATTGTGCAGTTTTTGATATGATTACGTTTTCTTTAAGGAAGCACTGATTTAGCGTTTACGGAAGGAGTCACTAAGTTCAGTGCTTGTTTCATGGACGTTCCACAACATTAAAAGTAACTTTAAAAGGATAAAAAGTATGATGTGTCATTCCTTAATTAACAAAAGATTGTAATCATTAGCTAATTGCTGTGGCACACTGTTATAGGAAAATGATCAGCTTCTGGGTGGTAACAGTAACTCTGTAACGTCATTACACCACACCATTGCTGATTATTTTCCAAGCGTATATTATCAAGTATTTTATTCCTTACTTCGTTGACCTTTTGATAAAGGCTTATGGTTGAATTTTTTTGAAAATATATTTTTGAACCAAAATGTAATTTAAGTAAATAGTTTTTACTTAAAATAAATATGTTTTACTTAACAAATAATTTCTTTTCCTAGAATTCATTAAGTATTCATTTAGAGTTCAGGAGAAGCACTGAGAAGTAAAAAGCTTCACCAGAAATAATTTTTTAAGTGTTTAAAATAACATATTTTTGATTTAACACTTTTCTTGGTCACTGCATTATCGCATACGTGTCATTCCATAGTGTTAATGTCTTCGTGATTATCCTACAGTTATCAGAAAATTATGAAAACTGAAGATTTTCTGTGAGTAGGGGTGTACAAACTTTTTTGGTAATGTAGTAGACATGACATATCATATCATAATATTGAGGTGATCTGGTATCAGGCATATTATTAAAATGAATTATGAACCACAGCTATACATGTAGGCTATCAGCGTTGATTTATTAAGTGCTACACGCCGGCCGTTTCAGGATTTATCTCCACTTGGACATTTTAATTAATGCAATTTATAGAACATAAGGAAAGTGTCTGTTAATTAATTTTCAACCGTCTCGTTGTGTGTCGTCTCATTCAGAGCACGGCCGGAAAAGTGACGCAATTAATATAAAACTCACAGAAGATATGTAGTGAATATGATTAGCACAATTTGCTGCTGCTGGTGATTTATTTGATCTGATTATAATTAACGGCATTTTTTTTTTTTACCTTTCACAGTTGCACTGGCTTATTTTAGTCAATGATTATCAATATCATTAATCAAATTAATTAGAGAAGGAATAAAATGCTCAGCGTCATGCTGTTCTAGAAAAGTAATCAACGATGAGTTACTGTTACTGGCCCAGAGCTGATTATTTTCACGTAACTGCACGTCCCATAGTGTTTTACTCCTCTTATACCACAGCAATTTACCAACAATGAACTTTTTTTTTTTTTTTAAATTGAAGATCGACACGTCATAATTTTTATCCCGTTATAGTTACATTTCATGTTGTGGAACGTCCATGAAACAAGTAAGCTCTTGTTGTCATTTACATTATAGCGGCTACAAACAGTCGCTCTCTCAGTTTTTTCTCTCTGTTGAAGTTTCTGAGACAAAAAAAAAAAAAATGCAGCTTGTCGTGTTACTGAGAAACCAGAAACTCCTCCGTAAACGTTCATGTGATGGAAAAGTTACTAACTGTTACAAAGCACTGACACTGGAGACTCCTTCCAGCACTGACATTTGTCCATGTTAACTAACATCACATACTGACGTCATAGTTTTCACTTTTTCGTAAAATTAATAAGCCAAAAACATTAGGAATAAAACTTAATGTTCCAGCTTTATCGCTGACTGCTACAAAGTGCTGACACTGGAGACTCCTTCCACAAACGCTCGATAAATATCTCCTTACAGAAAACGTACACGTTTTAAATCCATTTCTGTGGAGCGTTCGCTGTAGTTGTTACTATAGAAACCTTGCAGCTCACTACAGCTCACTGCTGTTATAGGAAATTAATCAGCTATCAGCATCGAGAACAGTGCTGTGGTGCAGTACCAGTTATTCAGTATGTTCAGCGTAACTAATAGAAAAGGTTTTTTTTTTATTATTATTATTATTTAAGAGTGAGAAATGTAAGGATGCTGAAAAAGATTACGCAACCGTTACGATCCTGTTGGATCCTAGTGGATTTGTAATGGTTTGTAATGGTATGTTGTGTCGTCCCCGTTGATTTATAACACAATTAATAGCTCAGAACAGGAGACCTGTGACTACTAAATATGCCTAAAATGGTTTTCTAATGTAATTAAGAGATGCGCTACAGGAATCTGCCGATCTCTCCTGAGGTCTCATGCTGAATCGATCGACCTGATGGATTTGTGTAATATTCACATTTGTAATGACATCAGACCGTCTGCAAGAAAACAACAAAGTATTGACATCAAGTCATCACGTAGCTTTTAAGGCTCTTGGCTCGACGTGGATGTGCAAAAGTATTTGCACCCACTCACACATACAAACAGCAAGAATCATTCCAATATTAGTTTTATTTTCCTTTACGTTTATAGCAAATCCCATTTCTCCATATATGATACATGATATATAATATCAGACAGATATTGTCTTTGTGAAAGCTGACAGCTTTAGGAATTAGTCTTTTATTTATTTATTTTTTTACATTTATTATTATAAATGTAGAGATCTTTTTAAATGTAAAAAAAAAAAAAAAAACATTAATTAACACAATTACACTATTTACAGGATTTAAAAGTGTTCAATAATATTTCGGCTATTTTTTTTGACACCATAGAGAATTTTATTCCCAAAATTTGAATATTATTACTTTTTTATTAAATTTGTCATTAGATTCAAGTTAAATATTTCAGTTGAGTTGATGCAGTATATCACATATTTAAAAAAAAAAAAAAAAAAAAGGACTGATATAAAGTATGTATGCAAATATTTTATTAAGGATGCATATCAGTGAATATGCCAAGTTCAAATTACTACTTTTGGTTTGTTTGTGATCTCTGCTGTACTCATAAAACTGTTTTTTTTTTTTCCATTGGTTAGAACTGAAAACATAAACAAACCTAAAAGTGCGTTCAAATTGAAGAAATCAACCAAGCATGAACAACACTGAGCCGGCGCTTAATAGGTAAATAAATAAATAAATAAGTACCTAATAACTAGGGCATGTGTAATTATTTTGTGATTTTTTTTTTTTTTTTAAACAACAGCCATTTCTGTATCTTAACTCAGTTTGCACCTCATATGTCAATTTAGCAGCTTGCTCGCAATCCAAATTAAACAGCATGCTTGGTTCACTTGCTTCAGTGAAATCCAATCCTTCTCTCACTGCAATCAAACCTCCCGAGAGTCTGCTCGGAAGTGGAGCGAGACACCTCTCAGGCGGTCTCAGATCGCTTGTTTTGGTCTGCACCCAAGTGCAATTAGTGTGTTCTCCCTCGCCCAAACAAACGGCACCGAGGAAGTAAACACACAAGAGTTTGATTCAAATCAACTACTCCAGGGTCGTCAAAGGGTGGACCTCGGTCCGGATGCGGATCCGGTAAAGTATTTCAGCGGACCGAACCAAGTATTTGAAGAAATATTGCAGCAGAGTTGATGAACGTATAAAAAAAAAACTGTCTGTAATTCAGCGACTCTAAACGCAAACCAACACAGTTTCTGTAGCAGATCCTCTGGTGCTGCTTTTGGAGAACATACCAGGAATAAAACGGGCGGAGACAGGACTGAATCCGAAACAATGGCAATGGCTAGAATATAAGAAAAAACACATGACATGAACTCAAAACCAAACAAACAAGAGCAGCGCTCATCATGCTGGGAAATACACCGCACACTGAGACGGGGAATTAATGACAAAAATGTAACCATTGTCTCCATTTAGTAGGTCGTTGGAGCTTTATGAATTTTAGATGAATATTCCTGGACTAAATACTTCAAATGTTAAAGATATCTTCATAATGAAATGGATGAAAAATGAAGCAATATTTTGAATGTTTTTTTTTTTTAGTAGGAATACTTGAAGCCATCAACATGAGGATGCAGAAGATAGGGATAGGTGGAGAGTGATGATTCGCTGTGGCGACCCCTGAAGGGAAAAGCCGAAAGAAGAAGAAGAAGAAGAAGAAGAAGAAGAAGAAGAAGACTTGAAGCCATCAACATGTTTTTTTCTGCAGAAAACTGGAAACACCTGACCACAGACAGGAAAACTGTCCTTCTCGGAATTCCGATTCGTCAAAATGGTGGCAAAACAAAATGGTGGCACACAGTCACAGTAAACCGATTTCCCTTTGCATCATTTACTTTGTAGCTTTTGTCCTGTGAAAAGATGTTTTAATTTCTTTGTAAGTTTAGATTTATAAACTAGGTTAGATTTATAAACTATTAGTAACAAAATTCCATTGATTTCCTGATTTTCCTAACATAATTAGACAACTGTGACAGATTTTTAAATGAACAAGATATTCCATCTTTATTACACATTGCTAATCGCACAGAAATAACTCAAGCGGCCCTTCTGAGAGACTAGCCATACAAACATGACCTTGTCTTGGGCATCCATGTCGACTTGGAAAATCGTCTTGGAAATTTCCCAGTTCCAAGCATTAAGGAATCAGTAATGCTTCACCCAAATACCAAAACTGTGAAAGCGGACACTCGAAGCGAGGACAGCAGAGACACCGTGACCCCTGTGAAGTTCCTCGGTGGTGATGTCCCCACAGCACATCGTCATTATTACTAATGACTGCAACATTCGGGTCACACCTCGCATTCCCTCAGGTTTTTTTTTTCCTCATTCATATGCATGAGGCCCATTTCCCATTGCTGAGATTGCGCTGTGCCATTGGGCCGAAATGGGACAGCTCTGCATACCTGTACTGCTGTTCATCACCTTCAAGGGTCAAAACATAACCCACATAATCCCACAGCCTATTAAACTCCAGCACATGATTATACTAGTCCTGTCAAAGCGAGAGAACATTTCAGCAAGAAAAATGAAGAAAAATGAATAAGAAAACTGGTAAATACGCAGTATGCGAGCAGGAGGCAAACGTTTGCTTATACAAGAAAAAGCTACACATCTAGCCTCTTAATCCGATATGGCACAATTAAACAAAATGCAGATGATTATAAGTAAAGGCATCTCCTGCACAATGTGTTCTACACCACTGATATTAATATAATCATGAACTACAAATGACATGCTGTGTATTTATTTAGGAACACACGTTTTGCACTCTTTCTTTTCCACCAAAGAGCACTGTTAAAATACTCAGCCCATTTACAGGGCTTATTAATGTATAGGTTCAATGTGCACCTCTAACCATCTTTCCATCACTTTCTCAGTGGTGTTGTGAGTTCTCAACTCACACTCATTTAGAAAGCAACATGGAGTCCTGGAACTCCTTCGCAGACTCCACTACTATCAATCTGGAGCCAATTCCTCAGCCAGCGCATCCACATGGCTGACACAGCATGCTTCAAATTGCACTGAGGCAGGGGAGTAAGTCATAATCAGGAGAATCTGAGGGGAATCAAGGCTCCAGCTTCCAACTATCCTGGTCATTATGGCGTCATGTGTACCTGAGGCATGCTAAGGCAATGGCAGTATCCAATATCTCTATCTGCTTAGGGCTCCAAACATCTGTATCTGTATTTGAATTTGAACTGGAAGTGGGTGTGACCTAAACTTTTTGAAAAATTAAATGAGAAACTTACTACTATGTCCTGCAAAAATAAAAACATTCTGCATATTACATTTGTGCATAAAATACAGTGTAAATCTATTATAATTCATCCATTCATTTTAATTAACTTCTGCTCAGATTATTGGATTACAATCAGTGTCAGAAAATGTACAGGACCGGTAGACTTATGTAGGTGTATTGTGTCAAGATTTTAATTAAAAGTGAGAAAACCAAGTCAATTTTTTTTTTACCTGAGTGAAAGGTGAGATTAAAAATAATAATTCACTTAATGTAAAAATGAACTTTAAAATGAAAACAGGATTTTTTTTGCTTTGTTTTTTCACACTGTGGATTAGTCTTCACAACATTTTTACACAACTTCATGTATGTACAGTTACATTTGTAACTTTGGACATTATATCCCCTGAAATCAAGCTCTTTTTTGTATTACAGTTTACTGAATGTATGAAGAGGTCTCCATGTGAGCAAAGATGATTGGTTGTGTTTTCCATGCAAATTGGTAAGAATTTGATTGGCTGTGTATGTTTTAAATACAGTTATAGCACAGCACTGCTGAATTCCCAAATCTGACTGGTCAGAAGGTGTTGATTACTTTTCTGTAACAGCATCTCTGACAGTAGTGCAGCTGCAAATCACAGGTTTATGTGAATGCACTTACTCTAATACATTATCTTTTCTATAGTAACAACTCAGACAGTGGACACGTCACATAAAAAGATGAAAAATATGTAATCACTGATATTGCGAAGCTTTCTGTAAGATGTTTATTTAACATTTCTGAAAGGAGTCTCCAGCGTCAGCGCTTTTGTAACAGTCAGAGGTAAAGCTGTACCTTTCAGTTTTCCAAAATCTTCAGGACAGAGGAAAAAAAAAAAATCTTATTACCTTCAAGAGAGGGAAAAAGAGGGAATGATGTTTACAGCTGCTATAACATAAGTGATAAGAGGAAAGGAACTTGTTTTGCAGACATTCAGCAACATTAAATGTAACTATAAACAGATAAAAAGTACAATATTTTGTTCTTTAGCAAATACAAAATGTAATCACTGTGGTAGAAGGGGAATAAAACACTCTGAGTAAATGTTTGTTGTTCGTTATAGGAAATAATAAAAAACTAAGTGGTTTTAACAGTAACTCAGCTTCATAATACCATCCTGTTGTTGATTGTTTTCCTATAACAGCACGACATGGAGATTAATAAAGCTTAAATAAACAAAAATGCTACGTGTGCTGTCACTTCATTGCTTGCCACTCCCACAATCGCGGCTTTCATGCATAGAAATCATGTTCACATGATATTAATCATGTTATGATTTTTTAAATTATTATTTGTAATGCTATTCTGTGCAAAACATTAAAAAAAAAAAAAAAACCAGTCTCATTCCACACACAGACAGCATTAGTAGTCACAAAGAGAGTTTTGAGAAAAGCAGTATTGATTCGTGCTGCCTGGGAGACTCTCCTGAGACGTTCAATTTTCACCTTCATCTTCCGTCTCCTGCCCAGCGCAATCAGACCTGCTCATCAACAAACCTCGGCCAGCTGACACGCAGAAGGATGAGAGCAAGAGCTCTGCTGACCTCGTGAAAGCAGAAACTCAGACGTGATGCAGTCGCTTCATTTCTGAAGCCATGGTAATAACACGGGAAATGTGGCGGCCTTCCTCTGTCTAACTGTCAGTCATTTTTTTTTTCTAACACTAAGCAGTTATGGACACGTCCTGTTTACCAGAATGTCAACAGGGCAAAAGGCACAGGGAAAGGAAAATGGTTTTATACCCAGACCGACAGCCCATCTGTTGGAATTCATTAAAAAGCAATTGCGAGTGCAATAAAATACAGAGTGCGCAGCATCTTCGCATGTTATTTGCACATTTCCAGATAGGCATATTCTCCATTTCGCTGTTATTATATTTTTCATATTCACAAAAACATGTAGACTATCTAATTTAATGAAAAAGGAAAAAAAACATAAACCACTTTGAAATAAACTACAAGAGTAGGGTATAATCTGCAGTATAGAAGAATGTGCCGTTTCGGCAAAATGTAAAAACGAGTGTACATGATGGGTAAAGATTTGTAAAATACATTAGCAAGAAATTATTTATTGTAGAAACACAAATCCTACAATCTCCCTTGGTTCACTTTGGTCCACGATTTAGGATTAATGGAAAGTAAAGATGGTTTTAGACTATGCGATTCCAGCCGTGTACGAGACGATCCCGATAAAATCCCAATAAAAATATAATATGCTGCGTGATAATGTGTGCTCAGCATGTCGGTTTACACAGTGAAGAAGACGACTACGTGCTGCCTACATCATCACTCAGCGGGATCTGGAAATCAGCTCGTGCAGAAAACGTGGCTGTATAAACACAAACATAAGGTTACTTTTTCTGTCCATTAGCATGTTTAATTTACATTTTGTCATTTTAGCCGAGCATCATGGCGGATGCAGATACAAAAAATTCTCACAAAGCCAGAACTTTGTCATCAGCTGCTGGTGGTCACGTCACATTATGCCTTCTAAGAGCACTGATCTCAAAATCAGGTCAAAAAAATGGTACAGTGTAAACCTAGCTTAAACCTTTCAGTGTAACAGGGTGCCCCCTGTAAATGGCAGTTTTCCAAGTACAGAGCTGTGACCTTTGATTTTTTTTTTTGTCCCCACTATGATAGAGAACAAGAACAAATGTTTGAACAATATTAGACATTTCCACCCTTGTTTATGATACTTTTAACCCTCAACTGCATCAGGGAATGTATCATGGAGAACACAACTGTTCCATGTATCATAGAGAACACAGTATTTCTAAGGTGTACCACAGGGCTCTATATCAGGCCCACTTTTTATTTTTATTCTGTGTACCCCAGGCTCAATTTTAAACAGCAAGGAGTCCATCTTTCATAGTTATGCAGATGAGACACAGGTCTACGTAACTATAGAGCCAGATAATATAAAACATGAACCGCCTGTACTGTACCTTTAACTGTATGAAGTTACTGAACTAAAGAGAACAAGCGTTTGAACAAAATTACGTTTAGGAATAGGGTTGCAATTAGTTTTGTCTCATTTTATAGACATCTTAGACACTCCCCCGTAATGCAGGGTGATAAGAAAATGTTAATAATAAGATTTAAAAAGAGATTATACTGATATTCATGCAGGGAAAGTTCCCTGTATTCAGAGCTGGGTTACACAGGCACTTTAGATGATTTTCTGAGTTTTCTGTTCTTATCACACGTTTAATTCACTATTTTGAAGTAGCTGACTTACTCAAAATGTATGTATTTATTTATTTATTTTATTTCAAGTGTTTCTTCCCCAGAGTTTAAAGGATAAGCATTCATCTGTGAACAGGTTTGTTTGTTTATTTATTTATTTATTTATTAAATTTGATAGAGATGCTGTTTCCTCTTCTGATGTCTTTAAATGAATTGAAATCACAGCAACATAAATTTCAGCATAGCAGCAAAATGGCAGTGGTGCTGAATTTAATGCTACTTTTTTTTTTTTTTTTTTACTAATTTATATACATATTTTTGAATATATGGTTTTGACTGTTACTACCTCATTCTGTTTTTTTTTTTTGTTTTTTTTTCTCATTGCCTAGTTGGCAGATTGCCTGACATTTTGCCTTCGCACTGATTCTGATTACTGCCTTGCCCTTTCGGTTTTGCTGCCCGGGTTTGTTCAATAAAACCCTTTGCATCCAAGCTTTCTCGTTTCTGACAAATCGCCTGTCTAATACCAATTTAAAAACTAAAAACAGCAGGACAAAAAAAAAGATTAAACCAGACTGAATGAAAATGAAAAAAAAAAAAAAAATCCACATTTGTTAGTAAAAAGTAAAAATATAGGATCGTATATCTGTATAAAAAAATGGCAATATAATCCTGAAAAGCCATTGTTATGTAATACATCCTTTCTTAACACCTTTTGAAAATAATAATGGCACACACCTGCTAGATATCAATAGGTAGGTTCCACCACATTTGGTGCTTAATAGCATAAAGCAGAAAGACCTCATTCTTGTATCTCATTCATTTGATGATCTTAAACCCTGAAATGAGTGGGTCAGATATTCAGAGATGTATGCATATGAACGGTGCTGATCCATTAACGGCTTTATAAACCAGCGAAAGAACCTTCAAAAGAATCAGTTTTAAAAGGAGCAGGCAGCCAGTGCAACAATGCGGAAACAGGTGTAATGCGTTCATTCTTTTTTTTTGTACGTGTTAATGCTGCGACTGCATCATTTTTTAACAAAATGCAGTGGGTGGAAATGTCTAACATGTTTCTAAAATGAGAAAGTCTAATTACACCTACAGCTCTGTGCAAAAGTCTTAGGCACATGCAAAGAAATGCTGTAGAGCAAAGACGCCTTCAAAAATAAAGAAATTAAATGTTTCTGTGTTAAAAAAAAATACTATAAAGAGCAGTAAACAGTAATACATGAAACAAAGCCGATATTTGCTGTGACGATCCTTTGCTTTAAAAAAAAATGAGCATTCTCAGGTACAATTAGTGCAGGTTTATGAGGAAATGAGCTGTAAGTGTTACTGAGCATCTTACAGAAGCAGCCGCAGTTCTTCTGGAGACTTTGACTGTCGCATTTGCTTCTTATTCTTGAAGCGAAACCCAGCAGCCTTCATTCTGTTTTCTTGTCTGAAAAGTATGCAATCTGCTGCTTTCTTTACTGACGTACTAACATTTTTCTGTAACGTATAATTTTGCGCTGGAAAACTAATGTTTGGATCTAAAATGGTTTTGTACTGAATCAATAATGTAGAAATCATAAAATAAAAAATTATAACAAAAGTATGCACTAAAAAAAAATAGGGTGCCTAAGACTTTTGCACAGTACTGTATATCCCCGGATTTCTTTTTTTGTTCTAAGTTCGTTTCACACACTTCATGCAGTTAATGATATACAGATTGTAGGCTCACGTAAGACGTAAGGAAGGGCATTATTTGGCTCTACAGACCTGTCGAGTTGTATCTTGTCTGCATATTTATGAAAGATGATGCTCCTTTCTGTTCAATAATGTCCTTGTGGTATAATTCATTCAGTCATCTTAGTCATCAGCCAGGACCTAAAGGTTAATAATGTCCTTGTGATGTAATTTATTCAGTCATTCAGTCATCAGTAAGCACTTTATCCTGGATAGAGTTAGTACATGCTGTGATTAGGAAGCACTCATATTTCACCATTTAGTTGTCTTTTTTCCCCTCATTTTAAAGAGTTTTGTTGGGGGTGCCTAAATATATATACATAAATCAGTTGTGCCATGAATGCACTTGCCATAATTTGACATTTATCAACATGCTCACTTGTATGAAGATGATCAGTGAAACATATGTAAGTCTGGAAGGAATTTTTAGTTTGGCTACAAAAACATTTACGCCAAAGTTTACTAAAAATGATAAATGAAGCCCACTGATGGGATTTGAACACTGGAGATTAACCACACACACACACACACACACAGACACCTAAATGCATACACCTTCTCATGCTTTTTGCACAATGACGGAAGCCAGAGTTTCATAAAAATAACCTTTGAGCCGGACAGCAAACGCAATTTCAGTTTCACACCTCACCCATAACACTGAGCATCTGCACATCCCACTTGTGCTTTCATTCCGCATGAGAAATATCAGGGTGGATCTGCGCTGTCCAAGGACAATAAACACACAGGCAGTCCCTGAGGATAAAGAATGACCACTCACACCGGGCCAGGTGCCTTGTTCACTCTTCACACCACTTCTCTCCTCAGTATGAGTACCGCACAAGAGTTGTTTTAGAGCAGGGGATGAAAGTTGTAAGCATGAAGAGCTTCGATACCTGCGTGGGCGAATGAATACTATTTTTACATCACGAGGACAAAGAACTCGTCTCAGCATTACGGGCTTTCAGAGAGGGAGAATGAGATTGTTCAAGAGACCCGTTAAACTATTACCCTCGCACTAGCAAGCAAAAAAAAAACAACAACATGCATCTAGGCAACACGTAGCTGCGATTTCAGCTACAGCGGCAAGCAACAATGTAAAAAAAAAAATAAAAAATTGGATTCAGATTTTCCCAAAGCGATGGTAAATGATTACTATAATGACGCCGTAAATGATTCCTCTAAACGATTCCTGTAGAGCATGTGGTCCATTTCTTCACTTCTGCACTCACAACTTTAATTGAACCCAATTATGAACTGGAGTGATGTAGCTGAGGTTGAGGAACTGTCAGATCCGGAATTTACACACCATGTGGCACTGCTTTCATTGCTTTCCAGTATTCCTGGGGCATAATGGTAGCGTTCTTATTTAATTTAATTTAATTTTTCTGGTTTCCAATTTGGGTTTAAATACGAATACAGATACGGATATTCGGAGCACTACATAAATACGGAGAGTATCACTGCGTCACATCCATACTCTATAGACACAGTGTGAAGAAAGCTTTGAAAGAGATCATTTGTGCCTCCGCTGAGTGTACATAACCTGTAAAGTTAGCTTGCACTGCTAATTTGCTAATCTACTGGACATTGCGACAACAGTAGCAGTCTCTACACACCCACAAGACACAAACTACAAGTGACAAGGGCGACTTGCTAGAGGTTTGCCAGAGTGAACGCGTGGTTATGTCGGAAATTTTGATCTAAACCAACCATGAGAACAGCTTGTTTAAATAACACTGCTGTCTTTCTGTTGTTGTTTTTTTTTTTTTTTCCCCCAGGCACTTTTATTGTCCTTACCCTTTTCATGTGCATAAAAAAACCAAACGTGGGTGCTGCACTTAATTATTAAAATAAACTTAATAATTGCCATGGTCCCAAAATTGAAGCGAGGAGCTGTAGACTCAAAACCGGTCCGTGAATCATAGCTCAGTCTGCTTGGCCTGAGTATTCCTTACTACAACATCCCATCCATATTGAACAGCATCTCTTCAGACACATCTACTCAGGAAAGAAAAAAAGTGGTAAAATGTACACATTTCTGACACAGTGTGTACAAAATATTTACCCAGTAAATAAGATTTACTTTGCACCCACACAACTCGAGCCTCGTCGAGCATATTTAAGCTGCATCTTCTGATTAATTATGCATGTAATTTTGCATTCAAAGCTGAATGCCCTCTGAGCCGAGCACCATGGTGCTTTTACATGCCAAGAATAAGAATATGCACCGAGTACGAATAGTTACAGAAAAGAAAGCGACGTCAGACAATCCTGAGTGCCGTGAGTTCCTTCAGCCCCTTCCTATGGAGGATGCTTGCGTTGTGACATTTACAAATCCATTCCAAAAAGGTCACCTTCTTATTAAAACCTTTTATTAACACTGCGGAAGAATGGCACAGGAAATGTCATACCTTTTTATCTACGATTTTATCTATTGTTTAAAGCCTACACGCACTCGAAGCAGAACGAAAAACAGCATGTAGGCGTGGGTGTGGGTGTGGGTGTGGGTGGTCAACAAAGACACCGTTCGCTTCTACTAGGTTGCTTTAAATAGCGGCGAGACGTACTGCAGAAATGAAAGGCTATCATGTTTCTAATAGGAGCCTGACAAACTTCAAAGGAAATAAAGATGCGGTGTAGAAAAAGCTGTTTTCAAGCAGCTGACACTTTCGATAATGTCTTTAATTTCAGCACGTTTGGTTGGGGGTGGCAACGTTTGGCAGGTTCGAGTGAAACTCGCCTCGGCGCGTAGCTCCCACATTAACATCCCATTTGCATGCATTAAGCAATCAGTGAACGGTCCCCTGCCATGACTGTCAGTCTCATTACACAAAGGCTTCCAGTGGAGTTCTTCATACCCGGAGATCCCGCACACCACTGCGGTTATAATGATTAAACTGCTGTCAAACGCATGACTGGACTCTCGAGCCCGACAACACCAAGCCTCACTGAGTCTTCGCTGCCAGGTACAGCATGGAAAAGGAAGCTGAGAGGGAACAGGGGAGGAAAAAAAACTGATTTAATTGACTTTTTTTTACATATATATATATATATATATATATATATATATATATATAGGAGGTTATTTCATGGTTGGGAGAAGTGTATGCACATGCACAGGGTCTGACTCCGGGAATGGCGTTACATTAATTACACAAATAAGCTACTTCAGGATTCACCCGAGTGTCTCCGCTCAAAGTGAAAGCAATAATAACAGCGCTGGTGAGAGAAAGAGAAGTGGCTGCAATAAATACGCTGCAGAGACAGCAGAGAGAATAGTGGTGCTGAAGAGAAGTCTTTTGTGGTATGAGTTAGTATCTCTCACTGGCAATCTCTCACTGTTTAAGTGCTCTATCACATTTGAGAACCTCTGGTCTGAAGTGTACAAATAAAAGTCTTATTAAATTATTTTCACTGAGCTGGTACATTTGTAATAAAACATGATCACTGACAGGGTTACCACTAGGGGTGTAACGATCGGCCAGTTTTGGCTTTTGCATTGATATGTATTCAGGCACCAATCATACATTGATTATTATTGATTATAATTAATTATAAATCGATTATTATAGAAAAAGGACAGCGTGTAAAATGAATTCATATTTTAAACATAATCCTCAATCGTGAATTAAAGGTAGGTCTACCCCAGATTCTGGATAAAGTTGGTCACATAAGCCTATATCGATCGGAGGCTTTTAAATCGAATCGTCTTCTATCATAATGTATCGTAGCAGATTCAGTGTTTTTTTTTTTTTACCATCATCACATCCTAAAGTGTTTTATTCCTCTTATACCACAGCGATTTGCCAATGCTAACAATATTTCAGTTATTAAACAATGACACATTATACTTTTATCCATTTATATGTAGTTACATTTAATGCTACGAAATATCCATAAAAACAACTTTAAACAGTCGTTCCCTCACCAGCCTCTATTTTTTTTTTTTTTTCACTTGTCACGTTAGCGAGAAACCACAAAGCATAAACTCATCTGTCTTAAAGATGTCGGAAAACTTCTGAGTGTTACCTCTGAGTGTTACAATGCGCTGACACTGGAGGCTTCTTCCATAAATGCTAAATTTACATTTACATTTACAGCATTTACAGCAGACGCCCCTTATCCAGAGCGACTTACAAAAGTGCTCTGAAGTCTATCAATAAATACATTGTGATACTGGCTCGCTAGGTCAAAAACTAGGACTACCATCATTCGAAAACTCTGTTGGGGAGGTCAGACAAGCACTCAGACAATACAGTTTTTTTAAGTGCTAATTTAAGTACTTTAGGAAGAGGTAGGTCTTTAGACGTCGTTTGAAGACTGCCAGTGACTCAGCCGTTCGGACATCTACGGGAAGTTCATTCCACCACCTTGGTGCCAGAACAGAAAAGAGTCTCGAAGCATGCCTTCCTTGTACCCTGCGAGATGGTGGGACCAGTCGAGCAGTGCTAGAGGATCGGAGGGAGCGATCCGATCCGAAATAAGTATCTCCTTACAGAAAACTTCGCCACATCAGTAATTACACACTTTTAATCCATTTATGTGCAGTGTCCACCATGCAAGTCCCTGTGTAAGCTGTTACTCTAGATACAGATGACAATAGATACGATTTGCACTATATACTGTATGTAGTTCCTCATAGTGAGACAGCACCTAAATGAAGCTCCGCCCTTCAGTGAATGAATGACAGTGTGAAATAAATGAATGAATGAATGAATGAGTAGCAGTGTGACTTGGCATATTGCAAATTCCTATATAATTATTGTGGCATTGTAAATGATAAAGGTGTAGATATATTCCAGTAGTTTCTTGGGCACTAGAAAGCATTATTCATTATTCTACATAGCCTATATTGTTATGGTTTAAAATGACATGTTGAGGCATATTTAAAGCACTTTTTCCTGTCAGTTTAGAACAGCACGATCCATATACACCAATCTAGATTTTATCCAACAAACTGTGGAATTGTGATATTGACTGTAGTCCTTCAACAGGCCTGAAGGGGAAAAGCTGAGGGACCTGAGAACCTCCCTGTTATGATTGCCTCTGAACTGACACAGGCAGACTCGAGCAGCAGAAATACAACACTACCTGTCTCTGAAATATGTGTGTCATGGCTGTTTGAATGAGTTAGTCTGTATATGCCCCAGGCATAGCATTGAGCAGAATGACACTAGAAAGAAAAAAAAAAAAAAAACACTCCACCATATTCCCGCAATAATGTGGTACTGCTGGATATTTGGCACTGCACATTTCATTGTCTTTAGAGAGTATTGCACGCTTTTTCATGTAAAGTTATGCAGAATTTATTGCTTTGTGTCAAAATCTTGGAAATGGAAGTAGCCAGCCAAAAAATGCACTGAGCAAAGCAGTGGAAAAAAAACTGAAGGTTTTCAACTGATGAAATTATGTTAGTGTCATGTTTCCATGTGAAAATGAATTTTTATTACTTGTCTACAACTGTTAGAAGATGATTTTTTTTTTTTTTGTTTGTTTGTTTTAAAGCACCATTTTGCCTGAAAACATCATTCAGTTTCTGGAAGTGTGCTGATCATATGTGTGACTAACGCTACATACTTTGTTAATAAATTAATCAGAAGTAAAATATCCTGTAAATGACCTATATTTCCCGTTAACGACAATTTGAAGTGCTGCCTAGACAATTTTGTTAAGCTGCTAGAATCGAAGCTAGTCTAACCTGATATTAGCAAAGAAATCAGGCTAACTTAGTAAAATATAGACAGTTAATGTTAGCAAATTAGCAAAACCCACATCAACATGCTTCAGATTAGATGGAGTGCATGTCTTCTACAGGTAAACGAGACACCTCATTTTCTTTTCTTACTCCAGAATACTGAAAAAGTTTACTGAGGTAGGGCCAGGGGCACGCATCCTCGAGTTCAACACTGCAGTCTGGCGGATTGTATATCTTCAGACGCACACGGATACCTATAGCGCGAACTACATTGTGTAGCATGATGACAAACTGGCACAATTCTTGATATGATTTTTTTATGAACTTGATTGGATGCTAAACCGAGCCTATTTGTTTGATAGTGTAGTGTACAGTCATTGGCCTTCGAGATTTGTAATGAGTACTTTGAAGGTCTACATAAAAATGTAAGAAGCAAAAAATATGTTTGTGTTTTTATTCCTGGAAACGTAATAAAGTAAGAGTGCAAAAATTTGCCTTCTATGGTACTCAAGTAAAGCATAAATTTGCCAAAATTCTACTTAAGTATAGCGACGAAGCACAATTACTCAAATATTTTCCACTCTTGCTTGTATATAAATGTAATTCTGTATATATTTTATAGTGTCTCCCTTGCCCTGAACCTCACAGCCCATTAGCAACACTAGGTATAAATGCTCTTTTGTGTATTAACATGTCAGTCCAAGTGACCATGAACATCAAGTCATGTTCCACAGGACTCCCCGAAGTGTTGTGAGCCCTGAGTGCTTAGCATTCATTAGCTAGAGCTCAGGCAGTAATGAGCTGAGGGCATCATCCATTACGCCGTCAGCCTGGCCTGGTGTCATCCGCACATCTCAAACACTATTTTCAGCCTGGCCAGGCTGCGGGAGGCTGTGGCGGACTCTCTTTTACATCAGGAGAAATGAAGTTAGTTCCTTGGCGCCGAGAGCCAATCACTCCAGCCCATGTGGCCTCGGTGAGGCACGGCAGAGCTGCTCGGATAATTGGACATGCTCCAGCCAACATGAGGTAAATATATCTTTGTAAAGCTAGCTGGTGGATGGGATATGACAAGAAATGACAGCTGAATTAAGTGAAGCTAAATAAGAATACTCTATCACATTGTTATTAGCCTTCCATCATGTGTAACAAGGATTACACTGGTAATACGGATGCTACTGCATATACTATATGTAATCCTCATTAATAACTTGTATATTATTTGTTTTTAATTCCCAGAAAAGTCCTATAAATCTACTAGGAATGGCTGTACATCTAAATTAATCATGCTATCTGTATCTGTTTAATGCTCCAAAAATTCCTATCCGTATTTGGAATTTTGCTGCATTCGATTTACCTCGGAAGTGGGAAGTCGGAGCTCGGAATGGCATCGTTTTTGACCTTGAGCTACAAAGTAGGCAAAAAACACGGACTCCATTTTCTGCTTTTGTTAGCAACAAGCTAGCCAGCTAACTATGATGAGTGATGTATATTTACTGCATATTGTCACATATTTCCCCTCTCAGCACGCATAGCAGCTCGCAACACTACAGCGCTCACTTCCATGTTGTATAGTGTTTGTTTATGTTGCCATATGTGTTTTTTGTTTTGGTTCATGTCTTGTCATCCCTAATGTGTCATGATTACTCTCACCTGTTTTAGCTTGCCCTTTGGTTAGTGTGTGTATTTATAGCCCTCCTGTTTCTTATAGCCCTCTGTGTCATTGTGCCCGTCGATACCAAGCCTTTGAAGCTTGCCTGGTCTGATCTGGTTTCTGATATTCACCTTCTGCTCTTGCCTGCCCTCATTAATGTTTTTTGTTCATCGTCTGACCCTTGCCTGTTTTGTGACTACGTTTTTGGATTACACCTCTGTCTTGTTTGCTCTGCTAAATAAAACCACTGAGTACCTGCACTTGCACTGCACTCAACTGTTTCCTGACATATAGTCAGTGTTATAGATTTAACAAGCAAATATGTCTGTATGTTTATTGATCTAAAGCAAATACATCAGTATACAGTATAACTCATTTAAAGGTAAGAAGTGCTACTTTGTTTACTGCTGATGCTATGAGTGAGTTCCCGAGTGGGAATTCTGAGTTGAGGGGGCGTTTTCTTTGGTTCTTCCTGGTTGGAGGTCGGGAAATACGAGTTCCGACCTCTGGTCCAATGCAACATTAAGCCTTAAGAGGGTGTGGCCTAAACCAGAAGGTGAATATGAATGAATGAATGAATGAATGAATGAATGAATGAATGAATGTGTTCTTTGTTTGTCCTGCAAGCTTTATATCTGACTGTTCACTTGAGCCAGCATGAAGGTAAAAACTTCCTGCTGGCATGGCTTTTTTTTTTTTTGCGCTTCATGCAGTATCTCAGTCCAGATGCAATGCAGATGCCATGGAAAAACTACAAAAAAAAAAAAAAAAAAGAAAAGAAACAAAAAACCAATAGGGCACCTCCTATTTGTATCTGTATTTGTATCCATTTAGATCACACGATCTGTTCATTCTAAATAATGTGTTAGTAATTTGTTACATCTCTAATCTCATCTCTAATCTAGATGCAAAAATACACAGGAGTGGGAGATACCTGAGTAATTATACTCGGTTACTGTACTACTTACTAAGTACTACTTTGGAAGATTTGTACTTTACTTAAGTATTATGGAAAATGAACACTTGTAATCTTACTAAAATAAATTTCCAAGAATAAGAAAAAATCTATTTGACCTTCGAAGTAATTATTACAAATCTTGAGTCTGGAATGCCTGGAATCTGGAATGTCTTTATGTATAAATTATGTAGTCCCTTGTAGTTCTGTGTTGTTCTGTGTTTGTCTTATGTAGCACCTTGGTCCTGGAGAAATGTTGTTTCGTTTCACTATGTACTAACTGGCTGTATATGGTTGAAATGACAATAAACTCCACTTGACTTGACTTGACTTGACTTGCTGGAGTTAACGATTCCCACAGGACAAGATCTCTCATTTGCCTCCCATATAAAAGAAAATATCAGTCTTTAAAGTTTGCCATCAAACTAAAGTATTTTAAGTTAACTACGTTTGATCAATTAGTTAGTTCATTTTTGGAAATTAGCTTGTTACCTTAGCTAGCTGGTTAGGTTTTATATATTAACTAGCTAGGTACGTTTTGTATATTAGCTTGTTAAATTAGCTAGCTAGTTAAGTTTTGTTTTGCCACTTATGTTTTTTTTGTTCCTAATTAGCATTCATTTCGAAAGGGTTATTAAACATTAGCTAACCGACAAAAGAAATTATAGGTTTGTCTAAGTTAGAAGGATATTTACCTTATTACTGATTGCTTAGTGAACTAGCTAGTCATGCAGGATCGGACATAATGAGCTTGTGGTCCACAGTCTTAAACCTAACCTGAGGTTTAGTATCTTTTAATAAAAACTGAGCCATGGAAATAGTTATGCATTTGTAAAAGTGTAATTATGCTGGTTATTCATTTTAAAAATCATGTTTTTAAGTGAAAGAGTCCTTTAATAATTCATATAGATTTTTATCTCTAGAAATCTGGTATGAGCAAACCATTTATCTGCATGGTTATGAAACTGGAGTTATTTTTCTTTCTTTTGCAACTATTACACATCACCCCTGAGGCTATAATACTTAAGTTTATTCTTTTGTCTTGCATGGGGAAATTATATATGCAAAGTTTTATTCTGTCTGCATTCAGCATCTCTGCTGATGTTGTTGTTGTGCATGGAGAGGGTGATGGAGAGGAAAATGATGGGGTGCAGAGGCGTGATGTGAGCATAGAAAGCGGAGGAGCACCTGAGGTAGCGAGGCGATGGAGATCATTAGTGCAATTTTCACCCTGTGTCTGAAACCAGAGGAGACATCAACCCAGCTGTACGCTCTACATAAAAATAAATAAATGAATCATAAACGAACAAACAAAAGAATGAACACCAGCACTTGTCAAGTCCTCTGTTGAAGACAATCAGATCAAAATATAAAAACATTTTTACCAGAACGCTGTTGAATTCTGGAGTCTGGCTGGTCAGTATCTGACTGTTGATTGATTTTCCATAACAGCAGCTCTGGCAATAGTGTAGCTCTGTACCTCTTGTAACAACTTACACAAAGACTTGAAGGGCAGACACTCCACATTATTTAATATCAATTAACTGAGTAAAATGTTTTGTTATTTAACAAAGAAAAACACAATTCTTAATGAGGTGAGGTTTTCTGTAAGGAGATGGTAACAATGGGAACTCAGAGGCAGAGTGAAGACCTATGAGCAGAAATGTAATAAAAGTTCCACAATCACTATGAAAACTGAATTCAATTCAGAATCAAAAAAACAGGCAAAAGGATCAAAAATACTATCAGGATGCAGATCATGAATCTATGGAAGCCCATTTCCACCACTTACAAAGCCAAATGATGTGAAAGTCAGAAGTCTGAGATACTATAGCCTATATACAGTATATATACAGTACTGTGCAAAAGTCTTAGGCACATGCAAAGAAAGGCTGTAGAGCAAAGACGCCTTCAAACATAATTAATTAAATGTTTCTACATACTATAAAGTGCAGTAAACAGTAATAAATGAAACAAAGTCAATATTTGGTGTGATGACTCTTTAAAAATGTAAAAAAATAGCATTCTCAGGTACAATTAGTGCAGGTTTATAAGGAAATGAGCTGTAAGTGTTACTGAGCATCTTGCAGAAGCAGCCACAGTTTTTCTGGAGTCTTTGTCACACTCGCTTCTTATTTCTGCAGCAAAACCCAGCAGCCTCCATTATGTTTTTTGTCTGAGAAGTGCTCTCTTACGTAATCTGCTGCTTTCTTTACTGACATACTAACATCTTTCTGTAACATTTAATTTTGTGCTAGAAAACTAATGTTTGGATCTAAAATGTTTTTGTACTGACTCGATAATCTAGAAGTCATAAAATAAAAATCTATAACAAGGTTTGTACTCAAAGTATAGGGTGCTTAAGACTTATATATATAATTATAATTATTAGTATATAAGTATTCCTAAAATAATTCTAATTTAGTATCTCGGAATTATGAGATTATCTTGAGACTATGAGGTAGTATCTCATAATTATGACTTAGTATCTCAAAATTATGACTTAGTATCTCAAAATACTAACGTAGTATTTCGCAATAATTAGGACTTATATCTCATAATTTTGAATTAGTATCTAATAACTGTTACTTAATTATGATAATTAATTATGAGATAGCATCTAAAGAATATGACTTAATATCTCATAATTATGACTTAGTATCTTGAAATCTCCAAACCCAAATGGCCAAACAGGCATAACCGGCTCAGAATGTACACAACAGTACAGTATCAGCGAGGCTTCGCAGTAACTCGGTGTCAATCATCTGCTTGTATATGTGCTAAACCAGGAAGTGAATCGGAATTGAGATGTGGCAGAGGCCATGCTGGAACTCAGGAGAGCGCGACCTCTGCTGCAGGAGGGGGTGAAATGTCCTGAGTCGCACATACAGAGACATTTATTTAACATTTATGGAAGGAGTCTCCAGTGTCGGCATTTTGTAACAGTCAGGTTTTCTGGCATAGGGCTCTTCAGGAGAGGGGATGTTAACCTTTCTGGTTTCTTGGTAACGTGACAAAAGCTGCGTTTTGTTGTCTAATTAACTTCAAGAGAGAGAAAAAAGGCTGGGCAGGGAATGACTCTTTATAACTGCTGTAATATAAGTGATAACAGGAACTTGTTTCACGGATGTTCCCCAACATTAAATGTAACTATAAACAGAATTTTCTTTAATTAATAAAAAAAAAAATTGTAATCATTGGCAAGTCGCAGCTCTGCCACTTCAGACTGTGCTGTTATTGGAAAATAATCAACGTTCAGGGAGGTAACAGTAACTCCGCTCCCTATAACAGCAAGCCTGAAGTGCTTTATTTCTTATTTATAGTCTCCTAAATTGTTTCTGTGACTATAAGCACAGCTCTCATTCCTGGAGCATTGCTTATATAACTGAAGGGTCATTGAGACACACTGTCTGTCTCTTGGGGTCCATGAGTGCTGGTTGTTTTTCTGGAGTGGGGAAGATGGTGCAGTTTTATGTAGCTAATATACAAGCCAGCCTCGCTACCATTTATGTCTTTTATGGGAGACTGCTGCAATAATAATAATTTAACAATCTAAATTTAGGAAATAACAGGCGATTTTAGTGCCTGGAAAGGAAACTATAATATTAACATTACATGTGTACTCCTTTCTCTATTCTCTTTTATTAAAGTGTATGATCATGCATGTTTCTGTCCCTCAATGAGTCATGAAATCAAAATCCTTCCCCGGTGAACAGAGCCTGCAGCATGACATATTTACTGTTCATAAGGTTATCTGTCCACCATATAAGTCCTTGTGTAAGAACTAGGAATTTAACTGAATATAAATCCAGATTAAACAGATACGAACAGGATGCGCACTATTTGGGATATTTTTTTTTTTCCTCCACTGGGCATCTGGTTGAGATTAGAGGTATGCATCAAGACTGGGATCCTGTGGGATACAATAGAAAAGTTGCGTGAGTAGGAAGGTTTTACTTTCATCAGAGTGCGAGCGAGTGAATATCACAGTACAAACAAAGACCAGGAACAAGTGTCGATTTTGACGATGATGCATTTACATCATTCCTTCATTCATCCTTAGAAACTGTCTGATCAGGGTTGCAGTGATTGTTTATATTCTGGGGAAAAGAAACAGTTTAATTCGTTAGAAAATACCATAGACAGCTGCAAAGAAATCTAATAAAATTTTTTTTTTTAAAAAAGTCCTATTGAGACTCATTATGAACTGGAGTGATGTAGCTGAGGTTGAGGAACTGTCAGAACCAGAATCCACATACCCTAGTAAGGATAAATTAGAGTAACATGTTATAACGAGCGCATTAATACAAACCTGCGATTTGCAGCTAGCTGCACTACTGTCAGAGCTGCTGTTATAGAGAATTAATCAACACCAAAAAATCTGCCCAATCAGATCTGAGAGTTCAACAGCACTGTAGGATTATTGTTTTTAATCAGTATGTGGGTTTAAGAGGATTCTTAGTTTTTCTTTGGTATATATGACTGTCAATCAAATGCATCCATGCCATCTTTATCCTAACAGTGCTCAGTTTCCCAAGCCATCAAGGTGATGGTCAGTCTACAGTTTAACGCTGATTTTGTGCATGATATGACTGAAAGGATAGACAACTTAAAAACATGTTTGGGAACAAAAAGACAAGCCTTTTGTGGAGGTCTTAAACCAAGGCTATTAAGAGGTTAACCTCCATCTTTAGAGGCGCAGACTTAAAACTGCAGGTGATATGATGTCCTGCCTGAGAGACAGAAAGAAGAGAACCACGTACACTTTCTACCTTTGGAGCTTAGATTGAATAGCACGCAGTGAGGTGTGAGGCTTTGACGGCCACACTCATTTCTCTTTAATCCCCTCTCTGTTGTGTGAGGAGGAAAAGGTCTGGAGTTTAAATGGAACAGTTTTGTGAAGAAGGTGCCTGGTGGGGAATGAGGTCTTTCTGAAGCGAATGGCTCTGTTGTGTGCCCTTGTCTTCCATCGCCATTGTGACCAGGCTGTGCTGAAAGGAGATAGAGAGACTATTGGAAAGTAGGACTGAGGCAGGGGGTGCGAGCCAACATGTGGCTGGCAGGGAAATTAAACCAGGCGGATTTTAGGAGTGGGCTATAAATCTGGGGTTATTGTCAACAGGCTACACTCCAACAACCATATCACTGCACAGCTCACTGAATGGTTGGCTGAAGAAAAATAGTGTAAATGTGACTAATCGATATCATTCAGTGGTTTGTTAATCTGAAGAATCTGTAGGTTTCTGAATTAGTGTCCACCAATGTCAGGATGGGAGTTCTTTTTTCCCTGATCACTCTAGTGTTTTACTTTTTAAAGTAGATTTTTCATTGCTTTGGATGTTAAATTTAACAGCTCCTAAAAATATTCATCCTCTAACCAACACTGGCACTACAATAAAAGCTGCATCTGCAAGGCTGCCACCCCTCTCATGGACTCTTCACCCTCCTGCCATCTGGCAGAAGGTCCCGGAGTATCTGTGCCACCACCACCAGATTTAAAAACAGCATTTTCCCTGAGCCAGTCAGACTATACAACACACCTGGACCCTTCCCAGCACCACAATAGTATGAGCATCTCTGCATACCTGGACTTTAAACCAGTGCTTTAAATCATCTGTAAAACATGAGGTACTGGAACACCAATGGAGAGGAGATCCAGTAAGTAGACAGGGAGGAAACAGGTCCAGGAACATAGAGACACAACACACACAGTGCTCCAAGCTCACACAAGTTCACACAGTACTTTTGAATGCCTCCATAGACCTAGGGCTAATAGTCTAGGTATGATGACAGCGGTATAGTGAAGGATTCCCATTTCTGTAATGCTGTAGGAGGACTTCACCATTTCACTGATCCTGTAGGAGGACTTCACCATTCCCATGATCCTGTAGAAGGACTTCACCATTCCCGTGATCCTGTAGAAGGACTTCACCATTCCCGTGATGCTGTAGGAGGACTTCACCATTCCCGTGATCCTGTAGAAGGACTTCACCATGCCCGTGATGCTGTAGGAGGACTTCACCATGCCCGTGATGCTGTAGGAGGACTTCACCATGCCCGTGATCCTGTAGGAGGACTTCACCATGCCCGTGATGCTGTAGAAGGACTTCACCATGCCCGTGATCCTGTAGGAGGACTTCACCATGCCCGTGATCCTGTAGGAGGACTTCACCATGCCCGTGATGCTGTAGGAGGACTTCACCATGCCCGTGATCCTGTAGGAGGACTTCACCATGCCCGTGATGCTGTAGAAGGACTTCACCATGCCCGTGATGCTGTAGGAGGACTTCACCATGCCCGTGATGCTGTAGGAGGACTTCACTGTTTCACTGATGCTGTAAAACTTGAGGATTCAACTGCACATTTCCGGTGTGTTAAGCTACCAACAGTCATTTTGCTCAGAACAGTGGTTCTTATAATTAGCTAATATGCTACATACAGCTGGAACAAACTCCCAAAATATTACATTTGCCCCAAATGTAGCAATTTTTAAACCCAAGTTGAAAACATTTCTCTTTTCATGTGCCTACAGCTGAGCTCTGAAACTTGCACTTTACTTCTATAGCATTGCATTTTATCACTTTGCCTTTAATTTACTATTTATGGGTTTTTTTTAAGCATATTTTTAAAAATATTTTTTAACTATTAAATATGGTTTAACTGCTAGCACTGTTATCCCAAGGATTGATTAATATCAGTGGTATTATAATCTTCCTCACTCTGTGCTGGGAAAGACTCGAGTATAACTGACTGGAGTAATTCAGCCTATTTTCCAATATTATCATGTCATTTAGTATTTTTTTTTTAAATCTCCTCCTAATGCATTTTGCTTTTATTTATGTGAAGCACTTTGAATTGCTTTTGTGTATGAAATGTGCTACATAAATAAACCTGCCCTGCCTTACAGAAGTACATTATGGCATTTAAACATGAATATAACAAAACAAACACCACTATCAATGAAACGATAATCTTCTAATCTTGCCTAATTATCCACGTTAGTCCACAACGCAGTCATGTGACTTAGAGTCTCCTTCCAATGCCGTGTTTTGCTACAGTGTTGACAGCACAGCAGGCCCAGGGTCATCAAACCTGAACAGTTGAAACATCACCTGGTCTTTTTCCAATCTTCAGCTGTCTAGTTTGGGTGATCCTGTGCCCACGGAAGCCTCTGATTCCTGTCCTTGGCTGCCGGTAGTGGAACCCAATGTGGTCTTCTGCTGTTGTAGCCCATCTGTCTCAAGGTTCGATGCGTTGTGCATTCTGAGATGCTTTTCTGATCACAACGGTTGTAACGAGTGATTATTTGAGTAACTGTAGAATTCACGTCAGCTCGAAACAGTCTAGCTGTTCTCCTCTGATCTCTCTTATCCCTGACCAAGGACTGCACACTGGATGTTTTTTTGTTTTTCACACCATTCTGTGTAAACTCTAGAGACTGTGTGTGAAAATCCCAGGAGATCAGCAGTTTCTGAAATGTCTGGTACCAACAACCATGCCATAGTCGTTCGCAGAGATTACACTTTTCCCCATTCTGATATTATAAAGTGAACACTAATTGAAGCTCTTCACCTCTATCTGTACGACTTAATGCATTGCGCTGCTGCCATATGATTGGCTGATTAGATAATTCATGAATTTTGCATGATTTGGCCTTTTTTTTGCAATTATTTGACGTCTGTCTGAAGTATAATTTCTGTAATTTAAAGTCTTCACAGCACAGGATTGTTTACTATTGAATTACCGCCGTATTTGTCACATATCCGTATTGTTAATATTTAATGCAAAAATAAGCAGCGTGTCCTCCCAGTCAAATTATAATAAAACCTACGTAACTGATCTAAAACTAAAACGAAATGAATAATGTAAAAAAAATAATAAATTCACGTGAAAAATCAAACCATGACATTTTAAAAATTAGTGTGATGATAAATTGAGTGCATAAAAAAAAGCAAATGGAAATAAATTTTTAAAAATGTGAAAAATCACACGTGAAAATGTGTAAAACAACATTACGCGATGTCTAAGAACGATATGTGTAAATTTCATATAGGACATTTGTGTGACATTTCTATATGGGCACACTGCACCCCCTACACACACATACACACACACACGCACACTAAGAGACATGGATTTCTTCTCTCTATCCAATTTGTGACTCTAACCTCAGGCTTAGTACTGATCCCATTGATTCAGGTCATGACGTTATTGCTTGCCACACGGGCCACACACACACACACACACACACACGCGCGCACACACTCAAACACATTTCTTCCCTCCGTCCAATCTATGACTCTGACCTCAGGGTCAGTCCTGATCTCATCGATCTAGATAATGACGCCACTGCGCCACTTCGGGCTGAATTTCAGAAACACGAGCACGCTAAAGGATAAAACAACACGTGGAGCTCGGCTATCAGCTCTCACACACTCGGCTGAGTCTGACTGCGAAATTACAGATGCTATGTGATAAAATAGGATTGAACTGAACATCTTTGAATGGAGCCATATCAAACAGAATCAGTGTACCTGAATTAAATTGCCCTGAATGAATCTTCTACTCAGACAACAAAAAAGATTTTTTACACTCACAGATCCCTCACATATCACACACTTCATTTCCTTTATTCCACAGCACAGGTGAAATCTCAAGTCTGACTGGGCAGAAGGTGTGCATTATGTGTGTATTTATTCCTACCTGTGTTATCTAACAGACGAATAAGCTAAGGGTGTTGTCTGCTTTTGTTAGTGTTCTGGGTGCTCCAATGCGTAGGATAAGTATCATATTTATCAATGTGTAAATTTATTGAATCTGTGAATGGAGCTTTTTTTTTTTGATAAATATATATTTACAGTTATACGGTGGGGTCCAAATGGGCAAATAAGTTTTGCCTTCCCATGGAATCACTGGGCCGTTGAGCTAATAGTAATATTTTCTGACTACATACATGAACTAAGCGAACGTTTGCAGTGTGCAGAAAGTGTGATTGTGTGATTTCATTGGATTTCTAAAGACTTTCTGCTTCTCAGCCTCTAACACAGCTGATGTCTCAAATACTGCGCACTGGTTTGCTAAAACCTACAATATGAACAACTGCAGGCTAGTGTGTGTTTTTTCCACTTCAGTCACCGAGTAAAATGTGTTCATATTGTTACCTTGAAGGCTTTACTGTAGCGCTGACAGAAAAGAAGCAGAAGGTCAGAAGATTAGAAGATGATTTTGATTCCTAAACAAACATATAAAAAAAATGAGAACTCAGTAACATCATTACATGGTTCCCTAGGTTCATTGTTGGCCTCCAGGAACTCCAGTAGAGCTCCTCCACCTGCACAGTCCCAGTTACCCCCTGCCTTCTGGTTGGCTGCTTTGGAATTTACTACTGCTGCTTCAATAAATCATCAACAACATTGTTTTTCTCTGATATATAAGATACTAGGCTCCCTTAGTGGCATGCTGTTGACCTAAGGGAATAGATAGATAGATAGATAGATAGATAGATACACAGATACACAGATACACACATAGATAGACAAATAAATAAATAAATAAATAAATAAATAAATAAATAAATAAATAAATAAAAAAAATGTAGATTTGCATATGTTCTACACTGTCTTTCTGTGATGGTGCTGACCTAAGATAATTAATTAATTAATTAATTTTTATGTGTCTGTTTAGGAATCAAAATCATATTCTAATCTTCTGACCTTCTGGTTCTTTTCTGGCAACACTACAGTAAAGCCTTCAAGGTAAAAAAAAAAAAAAAAAAAAATATATATATATATATATATATATATATAAAGAAAAACAACCCATTCACAAATTCAATCAATTTAAATATTGATAAATATGATACTTATCCTACACATTGGAGCAGACAGCACACTAACAAAAGCAGACAACACCCTGAGCTCATTAGCTTATTAATTAATTAATAATACACAGACAAAAACCACACAAGCAAACCCAAAAACAAACACACAAACCATTTCAGACTCAGGCAGTCACTGACTGCAAAGGACTTGCATCCAAGTATTAAAAATACTCCTAATATTCCTAAATGATTAATGCAATATTTTTTGGTCGAATGTTGAATTGAAGCTGAACGTCTACACTTCAGTCACATCTTGATTGCTTCAGTTCAAATCCATTGTGGTGCTGTACAGAGGCAAAATTATGAAAATTGTGTCACTGTCCAAATACTTATGGAATGGCACCTAGTGAAGCGGTGACAGGGTCATGGGCACCTAAGGCTCACTGATGTGCGTGGAGAGCAAAGGTTAGCCCGTCTGCTCCCTTCCCACAGAAGAGCTACTGTAGCACAAGCTGCTGAAAAATGAATGCTGGCTATGATAGAAAGGTGTCAGGACACAGTGCATTGCAGCTTGCTGTGTAGCTGCAGAGCGGTCAGAGTGCCCATGCTGATGGCGGTCCACTGCCGAAAGCGCATACAATACACCTGAGCATCAGAACTGGACCATGGAGCAATGGAAGAAGGTGGCCTGGTCTGATGAATCACGTTTTCTTTTACATCATGTGGACAGCCAGGTGCATGTGCGTCGCTTACCTGGGGAAGAGATGGCACCAGGATGCACTATGGGAAGAAGGCAAGCTGGCGGAGCTAGCAGGCAACGTTCTGGGCAACGTTCTGCTGGGAAACCTTGGGTCCTGGCATTCATGTAGATGTTACTTTGACACGTACCACCAACCTAAACATTGTTGCAGACCAAGTACACCCCTTCATGGCAACGGTATTCCCTAATGGCAGTGGCCTCTTTCAGCAGGATAGTGCGCCCTGCCACACTGCAAAAATCGTTCAGGAATGGTTTGAGGAACATGACAAAGAGCATCTGTGGGATGTGCTGGACAAAGAAGTCAGATCCATGGAGGCTCGACCTCGCAACTTACAGGAATGAGAGGATGTGCTGCTAATGTCTTGGTGCCAGATACCACAGCACACCTTCTTGTGGAGTCCATGCCTCCATGACGGGTCAGAGCTGCTTTGGCGGCACAATGAGGACCTACACAATATTAGGCAGTTGGTTTTAATGTTATGGTCGATCTCTGTGTGTGTGTGTGTGTGTGCGTGCGTGAGAGAGAAACGAATCTTCTCCGCGCATGCGCAGTGCGGCTCCGCTGTCCGCCTTAAACCCGGCCGCTCATCGGTGCTGCGCTCTGCTGTGCGCGAGCGAGAGACACGGCGGAGGGAGACGCACGCGCTGCGGGGCTCAGAGCCACTTCTGCATGTCCGGTGGCCTTCATTCAAACACGAAACAAGTCGGAAGAGTAAAAATCGGATTGTGTGTGTGACTGAATCAAGTGCGTCACACAGAGAGAAGAAAGAGAGGCGGCGGGGGACTGACATGCGGAGCAGTGACACGCAAAAACACCGAGAACCGGGAGTGTGGAGGAACTCTGCTCCCTAACACACACACACACACACACACACAGATCTCTTACACACTTCACCGTCACAAGAAGGTAAGACCTCTGATCTAATGCACTGCTGTTTACTGTGTGATGTAATATAAACCTGCACATCTGGCTTTATTGTCCTGTCCAAGTGTATGATAAGAGAAAATAATGATGATGATGATGATGATGATGATGAACAATAATATTCAACTTCATATTCTTACAGTCTGAGATATGCTGCATAAGTTTGTTTGTATGAGTTTGTATGTATAATATAAAAGAACATGGACAGCATGGACTTAATGTGACTGTAGATGCAAACAGGTGATGATCAGACACAGGCATGACACCGGTGTGTGTGTGTGTGTGCAGTTATTTTATTTTCACCCTTAATTTGACTCATCTAATTCATAAGTAATGAAATGAAATGGGATTGTAATGTGATAAATGGTAGAACAGGGCTGTAGTTGTTTGTGTTTTTCTGTAAAAGCAGATTGTGTGTAAATTACACACCAGTGTGTTCATTGTATAACTGCTTATAGACAGAGAGTACAGATTCTGTCAGGCACTAATCTGTGTTACACACACACACACACACACACACACACATTATATATCAAAACTCTATCTATCTATCTATCTATCTATCTATCTATAATTTATTTATTTGTTTGTTTGTTTGTTTGTTTGTTTTTTTATTCATTCATTCATTCATTCATTTATGTATTTGACTATCTATCTGCCTACATATTTACATTTGATTCTATCTATCTTATGTTTGTTCATATTTATTTATTTATTCATTCATGTATGTATTTATCTATCTATCTCTCTCTGTAAATATGAGTGTTTCAGTGTTGCCATGCGAGTGTTTGATGGGAAGCTGTTAAAAGGTGTTGAGGTAATGAGTGAAGGACGTGTGTGTATTTAAGGCTTAATGACGGTGTGGAATACAGTGTGGATGTGATAAGAAGTGAATGCAGGAAGTTGGACTGAAAAGCTCAGGCTCTTTCTTCACGTTCAGTGTGAAGCTGCAGCAGAAGGCCATGTGCATTTCACTTTAAAGGAACAGATATCAGCGTTTTTACCTGTCGATCTTTTTAACCCCGCTTTCCACTGTGTGTGTGTGTGTGTGCGCGTGTGTGCGCGTGTGTGTTTTATCACTGCGAGTGCACATGAAGGTTTATTACATTTGGAAGGACAGCTGTGCGTGCAGCTGTGTGTGTAAATATCGATTTTATTAAGAGCTATGCACAGGAAAAGGTTTATGCGTATACCGTGGTTTGTATGAATGCTGTTTTTCTGAAAAGCGTTGATGGAAGTGTTGATGAGTCACTTTTAAACTCCGCACCATACGGTGTTAATCACGAGGGATTTGGCTCAGTTGCCGTTACAGCCTCCAACTCCATGAGAAGAAATGACAGGAGGAAAGCAGTGATCAACGCTCAGGTTGTTATATACAGTATAAGTAAATAATTTAGGTTGATTTTCTGTAGATATTTACTTCTAAAAATGTCCCCCACAGTATATCATAGCGTAATGTGCGCTACTTACTTCCTATTATGAAAATGTCCTGGGAGTCACTTGACTAGTTTTATTAAATCTCATCACACCCACATCTGTTGCTCTGAAATAATTCAACTGTATCCACATCTGCAGAGATCCCATTTGTACTTTATGACTTCACAAAAACTATCTGTCAGCTACAGAGAACACTATTAGATATGACATAATCAGAGAGGATGTTCTTTCCCATCTCAACATTTAACCCGATCAACTAAACACGATAATGAAAGTTCCTACAAAAAGTTATAACTTGGAGCTGTGCTGTTTTAGGAAAATAATCAATAGCAGGGTGGTGTGATGAAGAGTTACTGTAACCACCCCAAAGTTATTTTCCAATAACAGCATATCCCAAAGTGTTTTATTCCTCTTACACCACAGCAATTTGCCAAAACAAAAGATTTTTATTAATTAAAGAGCAACTGTTATCCATTTATAGTTACATTTAATGTAATGGAACATCCACAAATCAAGTTGCTCCTGTTATAACTTGTGTGATAACTCTCTTCTTTCTCTTTTTTGAAGTTAATAATAAAATAGAAAATGCAGCTTTTCATGTCAGAGAGAAACCCCAAGACTCAGTCATGTTGGGGAAAAAACCAAGCCCTGACACTGGAGACTCCTTCCATAAATGTTGAATAAGCATCTCCTTACACCATATCAACAACTACACATACTTTTCATCAGTTTATGTAAAGCATCCACAATACAAATCCTTGTGTAAAGCGTTACTATGGAAACGATAACGTATTAGAACGAGCGCGGTGCAAATCAGGCAGGGAACACGGATTGTGTAGCAATCAGCGCAATTAAAGAAATAAAAAGCATTCCAGGAAGTGGATGTAGCTGCGCAGTGTTTGGGAGATGGAGGGGAAGTGTTCTGACCTGGTGGAACACCTAGAGATCCGAGATCTCTACCAATAACCTTAATCACATCTTTTGTTCTTTTGTTGTGTCTAATAAAGAGCATTGAAGGCTACAATTAAGCCCAGATTTTAGAAAAAAATTCTCTCTCTTTGTTTCACTTCTTCAGGAAAATAACCTCATGGCCGGCATACATTCAGTCTTCAGGGCAGCACTTTGATTTCTTCTGTCGTGCCAATAAAACTTTTCATAAGGATCATTTTGCTTTACGATGTCTATCAGTTAAAGTCCACATGAAATAGCTTGAGAGCCATGATTTGATTCTGTATGTTGACAGAGTAATAGTGTGTTGAAGTGCTCGACTGATTTACAGAACAGCCAATAGCATTTGAGATCCGTCATGCCACACCCCCACCCAATCTAAACAAACCTGACAGTAGCTTAGTGAACTAGCTAAACATGGACAATGATGAAGAGTTGAACAAGAGCCTTTATTCAGCTGTGGAGGATTTCTCACTGCCGCCTTCAACCACGCCTGTCCCCTTTAACTAGGACGACGAGACGCTGAGGTAGTGATGTCCTGGCACCAACTCGCACAAACTCCACCGTCTAACAAATGAATAAACGCCAAACATTTAGAGAAAGGAATAGTATACTAGGAAGACAAAGCCAAAACCATAATGACCATGTTTACTGTTAATAAGCAGCAACTGTTAGACCAAGACACGCCCTCAGGGCAGGGGGTGGGACATACGTATGGACATAAGCATAGATTAACTCAATAGTAGTACAAGAGTCATCAAAAATGATACCATTTTCCCAGAAGTGATGACGAATAAAATTAAAAATAGAATCTTCAAAACTATTTTTTTTTTCCCAGATATACTCTCGAATTGTTGTCCATATCACTAATGAACTGGTACAAAAAGCTCTGAACCACCAATTTTGATTTAGTAATGAGAAAGACTCCAATCTGTTACGTTGTCATTGTAGTGGTCAAAAACGGTCTCCTCTAAAATTCAGAACACATCAGGCCTTTTCTGTGTGTATTGTTTTTCATACCAAGAGCTAAGCGAGCAGATGTTGAAAATTTCCACTGAGCATGCAGTGCAATTGCATTATAATCATATCTATGCACACACTCATTTGTGTGTGTGTGTGTGTGTGTGTATGCGAGACGAGATGCCTCCTTCTGCAGGTGTGTCTCACATAATCCTGCATGGCCTCTGCTGCACTTCTTCTCACAGCTTTGCACAGACTCCCATTCGAATTTAGTTGGGAATAAAGTGATGGTGTTTGCCGTCATTTTAGCAGGAGTTTATCCAGTGGATTTTAGTTGTTGTGGCTTGTTTACAGCCGCGCAGTAAATCTGCAAAATGCAAACGTGGCTCAAGCAACATAAAACATAAATAACCTGACGCAACACGGCCCAAAAAATGGACAATTGCCCACCTAAAGGTGTGCCTTAAAGGGGTTGTAAATGTCGGCTTTGGCCCGGTGAAGCGGAGCGCATTCGACATGGGTCAGGTGTGAGGGCTGTGTTTACTCCTCTACACATAAACAGCTGTACACTTCACCCTGAATATAGACCTAAAGATGGAAAACGGCTCACTGCAGTACAGAAATCTTAACATATAGAAATCACTGTGCAATCTAAAAACTATAGATAACTCTACATTGAATCTATTTGTGTTCAGTGCATTATATCACGAGGTCTCATTGCTGGTGTAATAAGAATATAAAGCCTCGCGTCCACACTCGTGCGGTGATTTTAGAGGTTTTATGTATAATTTTTAGTACAGATCTCTTTAGTACAGATTTATTTCATGAAAATAATCTATCTATTCACCTATTAGGCTCATTATTCACATGTGCACAATGATGCATTATATGGACAAAAGTATATGGACACCTGGTCATCACACCCATGTGTGCTTTTTGAACATCTCTTTCTAGATTTACTCTCTTTGCTGTTATAATAATCTCCACTATTTTGGGAATCTTTCCACTAGTTTTTGGAGCGTGGCTGTGGGGATTTGTGTTCATTCAGCTACAAAAGCATTAGTGAGGTCAGGCAGTGATGTTGGGCAAGGAGGCCTGGGATGCAGTCGAGTTCTTCCACTCCATCCTTGGCACATCATGTCTTCATGGAGCTCGCTTTGTGCACAGGAACATTGTCATGCTGGAACAGGTTTGGGCCTCTTAGTTCCAGTGAAGGGAAACTGTAATGCTACAGCATACAAAGACATTCTAGACAATTGTGTGCTTCAAACTTTGTGGCAACAGTTCGGGGAAGAACCACATTTTGGTGTGATGGTCAGGTGTCCACAAACTTCTGACCATAGAGTGTATAGTGTATAGAGCCACAGAGCTTTTTTTTTTTTAATTCCTGAACTTTCCAGAACACATCATATTCAAGTTGTTCACTGTTTTTGACCTTCATGTTTTTGAGTTATTTGAGGTTTGATTTAAACCAGTTCATTACAAGTGAGCAGTTAAATAGGCTATAAGAACTTAATAAAATATAATTACTTTAATAATGGTGGATTGCAATTCCAGCACTGTATCAAAATAAAAAAAAATGTCACCCCAGGGCTTCCGTGGACCCCAGGTTGAGAACCACTGCTTTAAAATATACATATAGATTTTTTTTTGCATCTCCTGACTTTTGACTCGACTTTACATAATCAAAGAAGACTTACGACTCGACTTTGACTTCGACATTAATGACCTGTGACTTCACTTGGACTCGAAAGGTTAAAAATTATCCCTTTAAAAGTGTGCAGTGAATCAACTACTCTTTTTTCCAAAAAAAACAATTAATTTTCACCAAATCGGCATCAATCTTCATTTCTAATGTCAACATTCAACCAGTCAGACAGCCAATCAACTTGCACTAGACAACAATAAAGTTGAAAGAGCGCTCATTTCCTTATGACGGAAGCACTTTGTGGTAGCCGTGCTCCCAAGAGAGTAGCCTACAAAGATTAAACGAAAGGGTTAGATGTAGAAGATGTAGAACTTGAGGAACTTTATGAGTATCAGACGCAAAAGCAAAAGCAACACCGTCAAATTTTGTTTGTTATTTGAACAAATCCTAAGGCAAATAGAACTGAGAGAGCTGAGAATAGTCTACACCTCAACCCATGTGAAATTAAACTGAAATATTCAGATTTTGTAGTCATAGTTATGTGTCTCTCAAATATCCATATATTTCCATTGAGTTGTAAAGTTTGTCTTGAAAGTGATGAACACTGATTTTAAAAAGCCTGCAAGATTTCTGTAAATTTACCAAATTTGTAAAGAGCATATTATGACTTGTTTAGGACACGAAACACGTTAAGGAGTTAAGGACTTGGACTTATCAGTCTTGACTTGGGACGTGAATGCCAAGACTTGAGACTTACTTGTGACTTGCGAAACAATGACGTGGTCCCACCTCTGCCTATTTAAGACAAACTAATAACTTGCAAGATGAGTATCAAAACTTGCATATAAACCATGACCATAATGATTTATTGTTTTGTCTATATTTTGCTAGGAAAGTGATGGTGTGGTATTGCACTGGAGTTCCCTTTCTTCCCTCCTATATCTTGTGCTGTTACTGAAAATAAAGTCTTGTAGCAGGTGCATTGAAGTTGAATTCTCAGACTGCACTTGCTTCAAATAGATTTTTAATTAAAGCCTCTAGCTAATGAATAAACGTAAAGATAGAGATAAAGATATGTTCCAGATTTACTCTGGAATCTCTTGTTTAAATAACAATTGAGGCCAAATTTCCGAGTTAAAGGAGACAGATTGGGGTCACCGCATGCCCTCGGAGCAGTGGGTCGCCTCTCATATGTCTGTTTTTTCCCCCATGGCGACATGCAAAGTGGAGCAGAGAAAGTGTTCATTGTTCAAGATGTCCAGGTGAGTTTCTATACAATGTTGAAGCAAAATCACTTCTGAGAAAAAAAAAAATAACTGAAATTGGAACAGAAAAAAAAGACAGGCTGGACCTGATGCTGAGCTCTTCAGCAATACACATGTAGAGTTGCAGTTTGTCCTTGTCTAGTTGTCGACAGCATCTTAATTGAAGACACTGCTTATACTGAGGAGCGAATTTTTTATGGATAAAATTATTAACAACATTTAAACTGAGCTGTAATTATAGTAGATGAGATGCTCGGTCAGCTTATCCTTCAAACTCTGGGAATGTGTTCGTAAGGGCAGAGCTCATCGAATTAACAAAAGCATTGGCGTTATTTTATTTATTTGACAAATCAATATGGTGAATTAAAAGTGTGATTAAATTGGCTAGATCCTATGCACACATTACAATTTCATGACTTCGATATAGCATCTTGTACCCACAATTAACTTAACTAAACAATTAACGCTAGTGTAGTTCAGCAAAAAAATGGGCAAATTTCCACTAGCAAACACACCAGCATCGTGTCTAAATCGCACACTGGTTTTTCTAGTACATTTACAATATTAAAAACCTCTTATATTGCCTTCAAACTGACCAAAAGGTCTGTTTTGCGTACCAATCTTCCAGATTTTCTAGATTAGCAAATATTTTTGAATGCAAGGTCAAAGTTGTGATGCAGCCCATGACAACAATCATGACGACAGCGGAAAGTTTTAAGTTATTACAGAGCTTGTCAGTTATGTTTTTAACTTAAATAACGTAAATGTAACTGCTAAGTGGTAAAACATGTCATTTATCCATCCTTTTGTTCTTTTCTTTGTTCATCTTCATTCATTTATTCATCTTCAGTAAGCACTTTATCTTGGCCAGGATCACAGTGGATCCAGAGTCTGCCCGAGGAACACTGGGTGTGAAGCTGGAATTAACCACTAATCCACATATTGGCATGTATTTGGGATGTGGGAGGAAACCAGAGAACCCTGAGGAGCCCACACGGATATGGGAAAACATTTGTAACTCCACACAGACAGTAATCCGAGCTCAGGATCGAACCCGGGAACCTGGAGCTGAGAGGCAGCAGCACTATCATTTATCCAGGAAAACAAAAATATTGTATTCCTATGTTTACCCCGTAGAGAGTAATGCAGTTATTTAGAGAAATGATCGAGCTGTAATGAAGAATGTATCCAGTACCTTTACATAATTATAATATCTAATGAAATAAGTAACTTTCTAATGTAGGCCATCATTTAATTAACATCACTACAAACCCTATGGCTCATTTTGATAGAAATGGGTCTGTGTGTGGAAGAAGCTCATTTATAATTCCACACAGTCGTTGACTCCCAAACACCTGGATTTATGCAGCCGGATATAGAGAAGCTGTCTGAAACGGAAGGCTGAGTTTTAAACCTGAGTGGGTTTTCAAAGCCGTTGAGCGACAGATTGGCGTATGGGATCAAAGCTTTAAAGCCAGGTACCACACCCTAATCGGCTTGCCTTTTTCCTTTCCTTATATCAGGATGAAAGTGAACCTGCTGAAAACCAGTATAAGGATTTTTTATTAAATATAAACTAAAATGTATTAAATATACAACTGAGTGTATAGATTATTAGATTTGTATGAATTTGCATATTGCATACATCCATATTTCAACATTTTTTATTGTGAGAACACACCCAGTGGTCCAAATAAAAAAAAAATAAAAAAAATTACCAGAGCATTATTAGAGCATCGAACTATCTATGGATTATGATACTCTCATGGGGAAAAAGCTATATTGCATTTTTTAGGTAAAAATGCAATATAGATTTAGGACTTAAAATATTTATTTTATTTTTTGTTTTAGAATTTATGGTACATTGCTGTATAACTATAGGAATAGGACTATTGAACATTTAATCACTTTTATCTTACAGCTAATGTAGAGGTACAGATTGCATTAAGAGTTAATGTTTTTTTTTTTTTTGCACTTTACTTTCCTTATATAGAATTTTCTTCTTTCAAACTGATCTATGCTTACTTTCATTGAGAATGTCTCCCCCACCCCAAAATATGAGTTATATTTTAATTCGAGGTAAGAATTTACACATCAACTGAACATTCAAAAGAGCACATACTCATATAAAGCCCACCTGGTATATAAAGACCAATCAGCAAATAGGTGTTAGTTAAATATTCATACAAATCCAGATAAGCAGTATGCTGCCATATAGCAATGGCATGCAGTAAAGGGTTAAAGTCAAAACTACTTGGAATAAAACTGTCAAAAACTTGCTTTAAAACCCTTGAACCTGTGAGTGAATTGTTTGGCTGGACCTCCTAATAAAAAAAGAAAAAGCAGGTTGATAACCATGACGTCAATAACCAACAGAATTCCAGGAAACAACGAATCAGCATGAATCATCGAAGGGAATAACACATGTGGCAGGACACAAGTGTGTGCTAAACACAGTTATGCCTTTATTTGGTGAATCCAAGAATCGAAGCATGATAAGACTTCACAACCGACAAAGACACAACATGGTATACATTAGAGGTGTAAACTTCAGGCTTCCACACAATATGCAATGTGTCAACATTTGCCACTGAATCCACTACGGTACAAAACGATCTCAATTCCTAAGGCAATGAACCAATATTTAATGATACCTCTGAAACGATACTATACAATTTAGTATCCTCCGATCAATATGTGACCAACTTTGTTCAGAATCTGTCATAGGCCTACTGTTAATTCCATCCATCCATCCATTTTTCATACCACTTATCCTACACAGTGTTTTGGGGGAGCCTGGAGCCTATCCCAGGAGATTCAGGGCACAAGACGCGGGACACCCTGGATGGAGTGCCAACCCATTGCAGGGCACACTCGCACACATTAGACAATTTGGAAACGCCATTCAGCGTACAACGCATGTCTTTGGGAGGAAACCAGAGTACCAGGAGGAAACCCCTGAGGCACAGGGAGGACATGCAAACTCCGCGCACACAGGGCGGAAGCAGGATTCAAACCCCCAACCCCAGAGGTGCAAGGCAACAGTGCTAACCACTAAGTGATAATAACATAGGGCTATTTTTAAAAATATCAGCGTTACAGTCAAATCACCTTGCTAGCTTATTCAATTATTTATACAATACAATTATTTTATATATATATATATATATATATATGATAGTTGGTTCATATC
>CM075016.1:20852016-20892352 GCA_037576675.1 Pangasius sanitwongsei | reverse complement strand
ATATATATATATATATATATATATATATATATATATGATAGTTGGTTCATATCCTTTCAGTAGTCACCTTTTAAATCGATGCATCAATCCAAATCATCCGATTGTTACACTCCTAGTATACAGAAACTAATTAAACAAGGTGAGACATAGAACAGGTGAACACAATAGGATAACAACCTAATAATAGGACAGGACTAAATCAGAAAACCAAAACAAAAGCACAAGACATTCGCTGCCATAAGAATGATGACACGAGGGAGGAACCCGTGACACATATTCACTTTGTTAATGTTACTGATGGTGTGTTAATGCTGAAGTTCATAGTTCTTGTTAACTAATGCGTTAAAGAATGTCAGTTAAAGTAATCTTAATCTAAAGCGTTACCAACATATTTACATCACTGATGAATTTCTTTTTACCTGAAAAGTATAGAATCTAAAAAAAAAAAACAAATTAACAATTGGAGCACAAGCACCAGTTTTTGCTTGTGATGCCTGCCATTAACTTCAGAGTAATTCAAACTGAACTAGCCTCTGGCTACAGGTAGATTTATAAAGTTTTTTTTATCTTTAAACTTTAAAAAACGCTCACTATGGAGTTGTTCAACTAAGTAAAATGACTTTGTATGAGATTTCAGACTTGGATATTGTGCACACTGGTGTTTTGTTTAACTGGATTCTGCCTCAATCTGATCTCAAGCAATAAAAAAAGTAGAATGTCCATTTTATAGGGTTTTTAAAAGTTTTAAAATGTATCCAGGCATTTTTCTTTGGAGTGGAAATATTGGGCTGATAAAGTACTGAGAAATGCTGTGCAAGGACATTTCTGAAATGAAAAATGCTATCTGACAAATCAGTTTCTCAAATTCTGCATGCTCAGGTTAAGTATATAGGTTATAATACCACAGTGCTGTTGAATTCTGGATTCTGATTGGTCAGAAGGGGCTGATTGATTTTCTACAGCAGTCTATAGTAGTGCTGCAGCAAATGCACAGGTTTATATTAATGCACTTGTTCCAATACGCTATCGTTTCTATAGTAACAGCTTAAACAGGGACTTGTGTGGCAGACGCTACATATTATGTTAGAATAATAATAAATGGATTTTTAAAAATGTGTTGTTATTTAACAAAGAAAAATGTATAATCATTGATGTGGTGAAGTTTTCTGCAAGGAGATGTTTATGTAATGTTTAAGGAAGGAGTCTCCACTGTCAGCACTTTGAAATAGTAAGGTTTCTGCAAAAGTCTTTTTTTTTTTTTTTCAGCCAAAAAGGAAAGTATTTCCAGTTTTTCAGTTTGTCTTGTTAACTTCAAGAGAGAGAAAAAGGAGAGGCTGGTGAGGGAACGACTTACGTTCAGAGCTTCTTGTTTCATGGATGTTCCACAGCATTAAATGTAACTATAAACAGATAAAAAAAAAAGGTTATTATTATTATTTTACTACAACAGCAAGTCTCAAGTTTCATTCCTTATTTACTTATGTAATTTTCAGTTTAGAGGATGTTCATGAGGCTGCATGAAACTTACATAAGACCATTATGTTTCAAAAAAAATAAAAAATATTATAATGCTGCAAAAGTGAAGTCTGCCATTTTTATCACATGCAAGCTGTTCCTGTCTTTATTACTGAAAGAAGTCAGTAATCAGGAGCTGCAGAATGCTTCCGAATGTAAGTAATCCAGCAGCCACCAGTCATTCACTGTGCAGCCGCTGTGCAATAATGAGCTTCCGCGCTGATTGACATTCTCAGCAGGACCTCGGCGATGGTTTCCCCTGGCGCCGGCAAAAATGCCCGCCGCTGCATCCTCAGCCTTTATGCAGATCTGGGCCACTCGCCAAAGCTGAGTCCAGAACAAGAGACAAGAGGTTACAGGGACAAAAGCAGGGGATTACTTAGCGGAACTGGCTTTTTAAGAAGCGTTGTGGAGATGCGAATTCTGGCTGGGGAAGATTTTCAGTCTGTCTTAAAATAAGATCGAAAAACCCACCCTGGATGACTTGCATATTAATCTTTATAATTGACATGTGATCTTCAAAGTCATACATTCTTTAGTCAGTGGCTGCCTCCGTTACTCACAATGCCGTTCGACTACCTGCTCATATCGGTGCAGTGGGATTTAGCCCTTGCTTAGGCTCTAGCCAAAGAGAGCGATGCAGCGGCGCTTTATTAGTACTTTAGTCAGTCCAGCTCTCACCTCTTTATCTGTACACTCTGCTCAAGCAGATCCGCTTCCAAAGTTTCAACTTTCATGCCAATACTCCCATCAATGTCAACATGCTAGCTAGCACGTAGATTGCTAACTAGGTGAATCTCAACATTATACAGCTGCACTGCATTCTGGGACATTTTTCCCCACTACTTCTACCCTGGATTTCTCATTAATATGGAAAATTGTGAGTGAAAAATAGAAGCTTGTGCTCTTTTCTTTCTCTGAGCTAAACTGCTAAACAGCCAAACCATGACCATTATCTCATTATCATTATGTTTAAGATCTGCGAAACATGAGATTTTCTCCTATTAAACGCCATTGTACCTGCGCTAACGAGAACAATGTCCCCCTGTGGCATCAGGGCGGCAGAATACCGCTACCTTCTCACAGGTGTTACAATACAAATACAAAACAACAAAAAAAAACCTCCCAAATATTTCAGTATGAACAGATTGAACATGTTTCGAAGTGGACTTTTCTTTTAAAATCAAGGTACAGTGAAAAGCTCGGACGATGAACAGCAGTAGGAATGTTTCCACAGTGCCGTGAAATGTTGGAGGAATAATATTCACATCCATCTTGGGTGAACTCGCATGCTTTGATTTTACATCCTGCTCTCCAGACTAAGCCCACATTCATATTCATAGGCAGTCGGCTGATTATTCTGTTAGCACTTAAAATTAATCATTGTGGGGTGCAGTTTGTGTTTGCCTCCGTCGTGGTCTTGGCAGACGGATTTCAAATGAAACGGACTAAGTGAGGTGTGCAAAGCTTAGCTCTAGCGATTGGCAGGAGTGCGGGCCGCCGGGAGAGGGCCCGCCTGAAAACCTCAATTAGCCTCTTACGCCGTTTGTTTTTCAAGTTTATAAGCGCATATCAGCATTTTTCTTTGGAGTGGAAATAATGGGCTGATTAAGTACGGAGAAATGCTGTGTAGGTACGTTTCTGAAATGAAAAATGCTACCTGACAAATCACTTTCTCAAAGTCTGTCCATGCTCAGGTTAAGTGTATAACATGTTATAAATATTATCGAAATGCTTTTGTTAAATGCATTCATTAATTATTTAATGTTCAGCTTATGGGATGTGCTTTTTTTTTTTTAAAGAGAATATCAACTTTCCCATTCACGGAAGAATGTAATGGGTAACACTTTGCTTAAGAGCAATGTTCATAGTCCTATGACACCTACATAAGGCCTTCATAAGAACTGATATAAACCCACATGGTTTATAAACCTACAAACCAACATTTATAAAGGCTATTTCCAGCAAACATTGGTTTTTCATCAGTATTTTTCATCAGCTTTGTCAAGCACACCTGACACAAATCAAATAACAGATTTTATCTAGAGATAAAGTCGTTATGTTACTGTCTTAAGGGTGTTATGACACTGTCATGCATTACACTGTCATGACAAATGACTTTGTAGCTCAGTGTACTGCTAGTATTTCAGAGTTACTCAATATTAAAGTGACACTGTTATAAGGGTTTAACATTTACATCCAGCTTCGTACGTATGATTAAACCACAGCGCTGATGAATTCTGGATTCTGATTGGTCAGAAAGTGCTGATTCATTTTCTATAATAGCAGCTCTGGCAGGTTTATATTAATGCGCTTATACATAAACAGATTAAAAAGCATATACTTCATAAGTGCTGATATGGTGTTGATACGTTTTCTGGGGAGAAAGAAGGTGTTTATTTAACATTTACGGAAGGAGTCTCCAGTGTCAGTGCTTTGTAACAGTCAGAGATAAAGCTGTAACTTTAAATTTTCCAATTTAAAGTCTTCAGGACAGATGATTTTACACTTGGCGGTTACTTGTTAACATGAGAAACTGCTTTTTCTTGTCTTATTTACATCAAAAGAGAGGCTGGTAAGAAAAAAAGAATGACTGTTTATAGCTGCTATAACATAACTACTACATTGGCACTGGACGATTGCATAAAACTCAACTGGTCGATTAGATTGAGCTTCTCTGGAGGCGTGTTTTGTTTGTTTGTTTGTTTGTTTTAAGTGCATTAGACGTGGCATGTTAATGACTGCTTTAGCACACTTTTAATCTAAGATTTGACTCGGGTCTCCCTCAAATGCCGTGCGATTTAAGATTAAGGCAAAACAGCGTTGCTATGGGAAAAAACCTACACGAAAACTAAAGAAAAGCTTCTCACATCAAGAACAAATGTTTCGGAGATGTTCCACAACATTAAACGTACATATAAAACAAACGTTTCAAGTTGTGCTGTTACGGGAAAATAATCAACATTGAAGTGGCAACAGTGGCCGCTCTTCATTCTTCATCATATCACACTGTCGCTAATTAATTTCTTATAACAGCATGACAAAATAAAACCTATGACAAAATATACTGTATATATTGGCTCTGTGTATTACTATTCATAACGACAAGGCAAAAAAAAACAATTTTGTGTCTGTTGTTAGAAAGGTAGGCTTAAGTAGGATTTATGTAGCGCTATGAACTCCATCTTTTGATCAAATCTTCCAGAGTAATAGAGACTCAATCCAGCTGTGGTAGGTTAACGCCAGTGGGCTGCATCTGTGCCAGATAAGGGTATAGAGAAGGAGAGGGGAGAAGAGTGGAGGTGTCAGCTCAGCCGAGAATACTTTCCTTCTCTTTAATGGAGACGTATAACCAGGAAGACCCTCCGCATACCTGATCTATAATTTCCCTCCGCTCTCCAACCTTCAGCTTTATCACCAGGGATAAAAAAAGGGAACGATGTGCCTTGACTTGTATCTAACTGCGTGCTATTTTCACTTCAGGTTCCCAGAGGTTTCCTCAGTGTATGAAGACGGCAAGCGATGGAGAACGGCTTCCTAGCGTTTACCGAAATTTCATGCAAGTGAATGTTAACTCAAAAAAAGCGAAGTCACAAGCATGTAAACAAGTATTCCCCGGGGAATTATTAAGCTTAGACTTCCTTCCAATGACATTCTGAAACCAAGACAAAATGGCAAAGCCCTTCTACAGACTTCAGCGCTTCTTGCGGCGGACTCAGTTGCTTTTTCTCTTCCTGGGCGTGGCTTACATCATGGCAGGAAGTGTCCTCTTGCTGCAGAGATCAGGACTGGTGGTTTCTCAGCGTGGTAGCTTGCTCCCTCCGCCCTCGCTGCCTTCACCTCCACGAGCACTCGAGGCTCCTGCTCTCTGGACTGGGCATGGCGTGATGGCTTCACGGATGGGTAGAAAAACGTATCAGGTCGGTCAGTCAGACGATGTTAGAGAAGCACAATGGCTCATGTCACGTAACCAAGAGATCCGGCATCTTCGGCGACGCTGGTTCCACAGCCTGATGTCCGAGCAGGACATGAACAGGGTTGAGAGAGTTACTCCGAAAAGGAAAGCCAGGCACAAAGGTAACTTTAACTATTACATCTGGATCATTTAAATTACTGATCACGCTGGGTACGAACAAATCTATTCGTAAATCGTTCACGGGAGCATTTAGACAAGAAATGTGGTATGCATGAAAATCCAGTCAGTTTGGAAAAACATTGGTCTTCCCACAAGAGCTCCTGAGTTTGTGTACATTTATATTTAAGGAGACTCACTGTTCAAGGAGACAAATTTATTACGGATCATGCCGTCATGTTTAAATCACTTATTTATTTCAATTACACACAGCAATTTAATGAACGTTTTGTGAAACTCGCTCGTTTCGTATTAATGACGTGAAAGAAAACAATCCAAAACTATAAGACTAGGCATTCAATTAGAACAAAAGTAATGGCACCCTACGAAAGGAGGAAAACCACGTGTGTATTTATGGTAGCCGATGTGCTGCAATGGCTGAGCTGCATTACTGGAAGATTTAGTGCACGCCGCCTTTCACTTCCGGCTCTCTGTGAGCTTTTGCCTTTTATGGAGTTTTGTTGGCGTCAGTAAATACAAAATCAGCTATGCTGTGACCACGCTTGGAAATGTACAACTGATTGGCATTTATCAACGTACACACATGAGTATGAAGAAATACGCCGTTGCATTTGACATGCATTTTTAGTTCTTTTGGCCAACAAAATGATTTAATCAGGCCCAATGATAGTAACAGAAGAAATGAGAAAAAAAAAAGATAAGTATCGTTCTTATTTCTGTCCTCTACCAAGGAACCTACATTGGATGTTTTATGGATGATGCTACGGACCGAACCCTGAAGGGCATGGTGTTCTACGATTTCCGCAAAATGACCAGTACTCTATGTCAAGACACCTGCACAGAGAGGTAACCAAAGTTTCCACACAAATTTCGGAACCATCAAAACCATCATCCGTGTTCCATTTTGAAGGTAGTTACCTATAGTAGCACCCTTCAGAGCTAGCAGGCTTACTTTTTAGGCTCCATTCACACATCGCACACTTTTTCTTTCACATTTATTTTGTAAGGCTATGGGACATAGCCCTGCGGTGTGTGTACTTTTATAGAAAAGTACAGAAAAGGCGAGAAAAACACAGATAACAGTGTCGGTAAAAGTCTTAGTTAGCCTTGTTAGTGGGTGAATATGACGACGGTTAGCACTTCTCCTGTAAGCTCCAACCTTTAGCTACCTCAGCTGTGAGACTGTATTGCGTTAGCAAGTAGTTAGTAACAAAAAAACAGTATCAGTGAACAAAAAAGTAAATAAATGGTAGCTATGGTCAAAGCAAGCAATTCCCCATGTAATTGTATTTACTTCTTTGTAAAGACATCTTCATTTTGGCCAAAATAAGGAGCTTTGGAGCTTGCTAAACATGCTCCCTGCCCAAGATATTTCATCTTACAATTCCAGCGCAGTGATTGTGTCACTTCAACACCTTGGGATTTAAAACAGAGCCAGTTAGGGAGGATCAGCTCTGAGGTTTGTCAGCATATGTGTTAGGGGTGTCTTTAAAGTCTGCAGTGATGGAGCCAACACCTGCTCCCGATCAGCCTGGAGTTAACCAGAGAGACGAGGCGAGGGAGGACTGCCCCTGCTAATAAGCCTACAATATGTCAGGGCTTACTTAACAACATGGATGACATCTGCGGTTGCTTTATGGAAATATTATATATATATATATATATATACACCGGATTTGTTATTTGCATTTTGATTTTGGCTGACGTTTCTCATGCTGACATTTGAGGTGCCTTCCAGCATGGAAATGTAGTTCACAAGCTGAATGAGTGCAGGATAAACAACCTTTACCGATTTTGTGCAGGAGTTCCAAATTTTTATATCGGAGTACGCTAGTATGAGTTATCTTTCAAAATATGCTTAAACGCAAGTACTGTCTAAGCTGAAATGTACAACTAGTCCCATCTGAATGGAGCTGTAGTCATTAAGCTAGATATTGTAGGAACTGACCTTAAAGTTATTGGCACAAAATTGCAAATGATGGAGAATTCTCTGGTGTACATATTTCATGCACAGAAAAAATGCATTCACAGTCGTTACAATTAATTACAGTGCATTTCATGCATTATGTAGAAGTCAGTGATTAGTGTGAAGGGTTAGTATGGCGCATATGGAAATGCTATTTTCACTTTGAGGAAATTGGCAGTCTGGGATTTAATTCAGTTGGATAATTCAGATTTGCTTTATCTCTAGAATGTCATTTTTAAAGTGAACATGAGTTTTATGTAGGCAGAAGCAGTAAGCAGTGTGTATAAACCAGTTAGTGCACCTGGCTTGAGTCAATGTTGCAATATTTTAGGAATCAGTGAGCTCTAACAAGAGTGGAAAGAAAAAAAAAAAAAAAAACCCAGACAGTTCACACGCCTCCTGTGAATGCAGATTCATCAAGTTCACTCAACTGAATTATTCAGACCAATTGCCTTGGCATATACAAGTTGCCATTTTTTTATAAGGATGTACACTCAAGTACACAGTTTGCATCCCATTAGGACAAATTTAATAAACAAATGAATGTAATTTACTGTGATAGCATTGGTATCAATTATATTGCTTCACAGTGTTGCATCCCAGGTGTTTCAGAATAGTGGTATAAATAGTTTTTATTAACTTGTGTGCCAAAGGTTTGCCTTTACACACTATATATGGACAAAAGTTTATGGACACTTGATCATCACACCCATATGTGCTTTTTGAACATCTCATTCCAAATTTAGTCCTCCTTTGCTTTATAAAATTGTCTGCTCTCCTGGGAAGGCTTTGCACTAGATTTTGGAGCATGGCTGTGGGGATTTGTCCATTCATGGGCAAAGGAGATCTGGGGTGCAGTCGGTGTTCCAGTTCATCCCAAAGGTGTTCAGTGGGGTTGAGGTCAGGGCTCTGTGCAGGACACTCGAGTTCTTCCACTCCAACCTTGGCAAAGCCTGTCTTCATGGAGCTCACTGTGTGCACACACTTTGGGGCATTGTCATGCTGGTTTGGGTCTCTTAGTTCCAGTGAAGGGAAATTGTAAGGCTACAGCATACAAAGAAATTCTGTACAATTGTGTGCTTCCAACTTTGTGGCAACAGTTTGGGGAAGAACCACATATGGTCAGTGTGATGGTCAGATGACCACATACTTTTGGCCATATAGTCTATTTTATATTTGCTTTGAATTGCTGTCTTGTTGCAGAAAACATACATATTCTATTTTTAACATTGTGTATTTTTATGAACTTTTTTCCCCTATTCAAAAACCAGGGTGATGCAAACTTTTTCCCTTGACCATTCCTTGTGTCTACAATACATGAATGATTTTAAACAAATGTTGGCTTAAATATTTTTGAGTAACCGCAACCAGTTAAAGGTAATTTTAACCACACTATCCAGAAGAGGATAGAGGATGGGTTCACTTTTGAGGTTCCTGTCAAGGTTTTTTCCTCATGATGTCTCAGGGAGTTTTTCCTCACCACAGTCACCTTTGGCTTGTTCATTCAGAATCAAAAGCTACTTCCATATTTCTGTAATTCTCCTTTGTGAGAGTGACTATTGTTAAAAGTGCCATGCACATAAAATTGAATTGAATTAGTTCAGAATGAAGTTGGAGCAAAATATCATTTACCTGAAAATGAATCAGAGATCTCTCTGTCAGAATGACGTCCTTAAAACGCACAAGCAAGCTGTCAACATCTGAGTTTGAAACCTAATGATTCGTTTAAAATGATCAACATTGATAAACAAACTGGGAGCGATGAGCTGCTTAAAGGAGACGTCAGAAGAAAACAGGTAGACATGAGCTTACTGTCTGCTATTGAGCTGTTAATTTGCAGAAATAGAGCCAGAAAAGGATCAGTTTAGGTTGCCATAGAAATGTATTGATGTATCGACCTGGGGATCATGGAACAGTTGCTCAGTCTAATGTCCACTGCGCATTTTAACAGCTCCGGACCAGGCAGGGACATGATTCAGAAATTTCAGCTATTAACTTTATACACCGCTGTCACTGATGTGCGTCACAGCCCCCGTGATGGATGCGTATGGCTTGTTGACGTGGGCAGAGGTTGCCAGGAGATTCATACAGCCGTGGATTCGATGGCCAGGTGGCATCCTGCAGACAGCTGCCACTACAAAGAGGCTTAGGGCTGCACTCCATACCCGAGAGAGACAATGAGACAGATGTTTAGTGCTGTAAGCTGGCCATTAACCAACTGTTAACCCTCTCCAGGCTCTGTCTGGCTTGCAGACAGGAGTGAAATAGAGAGAGAAATAGAGGCTCCTGTGCTATAAAAGAGTATTGCTAATCAGCCCTGGATAGCAGGGCTTTAGACCAGGCCATGAGACAAGACACTCTGATATATGAGTATATATGCAAGGCTTTCCAATACATTTTGGAGCGTGGCTGTGGGGATTTGTGTTTATGCAGCCACAAAAGCATTAGTCAGGTCAGGCACTGATATTGGGCAAGGAGGTCTAGAGTGCAGTCCATCCCAAAAGTGTTCACTGGGGTTGAGGTCAGGGCTCTGTGCAGGACACTCGAGTTCTTCCACTCCAACCTTCACACACCATGTCTTCATGGAGCTCGCTTTGTGCACAGGGGCATCGTCATGCTGGAACAGGTTTGGGCCTCTTAGTTCCAGTGAAGGGAAATTGTAATGCTACAACATACAAAGACAAATTCCTGAACTTACCAGAACACATCATATTCAAGTTGTTCACTGTTTTTGACCTTCATGTTTTTGAGTTATTTGAGGTTTGATTTAAACCAGTTCATTACAAGTGAGCAGTTAAATAGGCTATAAGAACTTAATAAAATATAATTACTTTAATAATGGTGGATTGCAATTCCAGCACTGTATCAAAATAAAAAAAAATGTCACCCCAGGGCTTCCGTGGACCCCAGGTTGAGAACCACTGCTTTAAAATATACATATAGATTTTTTTTTGCATCTCCTGACTTTTGACTCGACTTTACATAATCAAAGAAGACTTACGACTCGACTTTGACTTCGACATTAATGACCTGTGACTTCACTTGGACTCGAAAGGTTAAAAATTATCCCTTTAAAAGTGTGCAGTGAATCAACTACTCTTTTTTCCAAAAAAAAAAAACAATTAATTTTCACCAAATTGGCATCAATTTCATTTCTTCATTTCTAATGTCAACATTCAACCAGTCAGACAGCCAATCAACTTGCACTAGACAACAACAAACAGCGCTCATTTCCTTGTGACGGAAGCACTTCATGAATATCAAAAGCAAAAGCAACACCACCAATTTGACAATTAGACAATTGTGTGCTTCCAACATTGTGGCACCAGTTTGAGGAAGAACCAAATATGGCTGTGATCTTCAGGGGTGCACATACTTTTGTCCATACAGTGTAGTTTACTGATGTTAACTATATACTTGTCTAATGCTAAGTCTAGCTAAGACATTTGCTGCGTCTCTGAAGCTTTCAAAAGGGGAAAACTGATTCGAGACGAGAGCACTGCCCAAAACAATGCTAATGTGAAAGGGGGATAGGGGCGGGGCTTCCACACAGGGGTCAGTTAATATCAGAGTGTTCAAAACACCTACACAACTGTCAGTCATTCCAGATTTATATGTCACTTGGCTCATCTGTGATGTGTGATGAACTCGTACCTTGATGTTAAAATACAAATCATTTGGCAAGTTAACAAGTCTGCTTTTTAATCTTATACAGAAATAACATTTAAATAAGTGCCTCACGTAAACAGTAATTGAACACAAATTATTTTTAATCACATTCATTTCCAGACTTCTATATAATCACAACAATAATGTGCTTATTTTTTGACCAAGAATATTTTTTTTCAAACTGCAGATGTGATAGCAAATGATGCTACTCTAATTCCACTATAACACTGGCCAATATGTTAAAGCAGCGGCAGTAGAAAACAAATAGCTACCAGTTTTACCAATGTGCTAACTGCATATCACTCACCTCGCCTGCTAACATGATTGGAAATGATAACGTATATATTCTGTTGGACAAACCAATAGGAGACTCATTCTGATCGTTCTGCTTTCATCCTAATGGATGGACGTACATTAGAGATCAATGCCTATTGTTTTTCCTGTCTTGTGTTATCTAGGTTCAATATATTCAATAAACCCTTCCATTTCAGATAGATATGTGGTGTTTTATATATCATTTTTTTCAGCACGGATAGATTGATGAAGCACACACACTTGGTGCAACAGACCTTGCATATAAAAAGCTAACAGTGAATAAACAAAAACACAAAACCCTTGGAGAGTGCTTATTCATAATCTGAACATTATCTGAAAAATTAATTTCTGAGGTTTTTTTTCTTTTTCCTGTTTAGCTATGGATACAATTTAAAGTCTCTCCACTAAATACTTTCTAAATAATTAATCTATTAAGATATAAAACATGATCTTTCATGGGGTGACATCATCACAGAATTGAATTATGAAGTCTCGAGTTTCATTGCTAGTCGTTGTAGTGTTTTTACTACATCTGCTATATATAAGTATGTAATAACGACATTTATTTACAACTGATATTACCGATATGGATATTATTTAGACAGACTATATATTTTTGAGATGTTTTGAGACAAGTGTGTGATGCTAAACTGCTAAACTGTAGCCTTGTCGATGCATCACAAAACAAAGAAACAAACCTTAGACATGTTTGGTGTCTGAGGTTTGCCTCAGACACCAATCAGACCAGACATGTTTGGTGTCTGAAGCAAAGCTCAGACACCAAACATGTCTGGACTGATGAACTACATATGCGATCAAGGAAAACAATGGGGAAGATGCACTACTCCTTTAAAGGGTGGAGTCTCATTAGTCCGCTGTTCATTTACACAGCGGGTACCAATATGCTGGCCTGGAGTACGGGTCCGAGTGTTACTGCGGCAACCGCATCGCAGGTGCTCGGATGAAGGGGGAAGAGTGTAATCTGGACTGTAAAGGAGAGAAGGGCTCTATCTGTGGGGGCATGGGCCGTCTGTCTGTCTACAAAGTGGAGGAGGTTCTTCCCGGCCAGAGGAGATGTGAGTATGAGGCTTCATTTTCCCCATTCTCAACTTCTGATGGTCATTACTGCTCCATTCTGATATGATCTTTTTTTTTTTTCTTTTTTTTTTTACACACAAAAGCATATGCATGTTGTTCACATATGCATAAGGGGCAATATTTAATGTCTGACTTACATCCAAAAGTCACATCAATACATCAATACAGGGAAATGCATGCGTATTAAAAGTTGGTTTATTCACCTATTAGAAAGCCGATTTTCTGGGCTCTTCTTTCTGATTGTTGAAATCACCTGCATATAGTTCACATTTCCAGGGCATCTGGATTTTTCAACAGTAGAAGAGTCTGAGATGGAGATTTTCCATAGATTTCTCCTTCGGAGTTTTTTTCCTTTAATTGGTCACCCTTCTATATATTGTTCCAAGTGACTTTTTAGCCGATGTGGTTTTTAGCAGGGATACAGTGTATGCATTGAGTAAGTGCATTAAGTGCATGTATTTTGGTGCTTGTCGATACCAAAACAAATGCGTCTTCCAAAATCAATATCCTACTTAGTATTAATCAGTCAGGCACGCCACAGAACATGACATTTTAATCATAGCTCCATTTGTGTTTCCCTAGTTTAAATAGCAGCCATGGAAACTCTGCATGTGCGTGTTCATGCATTTACACTACTAGCCATGCTCTTTATAATGTTAGCTACTTGATTTTAAATAAAGTGCATTAGCTAGCTACATTAATTACCTTGGATCGAGTGGGTCTGCAGTGGAGAAGAGTGGCATTTGTTTCACTGCAGAACAGTGTTTCTGTACAGCTGCAAGTAGAGTTATGTTTTTGGTTTTTATTGTGTCTGAATCCCTCATTATTAAAAACCGATGATCATCAGGAACAACATACTGGGTACGTGCTGGTATTTTCTCTCACCTAGCATCGTCTGCAGACATTTTGTCTCGCCTAGCTAGTGTTTAGTGCTAGCAATGAACTCGTCGTGCTGAGTTGTATGTGTACGACGCTTTTGCAGGTTCATTGTATTGTAGGAAGGTGCTGTAGTTTCTCCTCCTGACATTTTCACAGAGCACAGCTTGCAGTCTGCTGTGCTTTTGATTGCCATCATCGGTTGTGAAATACATTCAGATTTGTGTCATCTGTTCATTAGTGTGAAAAGGTACACCAGGCTTACATGATATAGTATCTCCCAGTATCAGATGTTAGTATGAGAGCATTTTTTACAAGTAAACAAGCATGGTATTGGACTGATACCTGATACCAGTATCAGATGCCGGTACTGATGCATCCCTAGTTTTTAGACTAAAAGCTAGTGGAGTCGGAACTAACTTAATTGAAAAGAGCCGTGATAAAATGTACTGTACCTGATGTTAAGTGGCAAATAAATCCCTTCATTTGCTCCCCAAAGACAAAACTCTTCGTAAACATTGAGGAAAGTTTAACTTGGGCGATGATCCAACTTCTCCTCACAGAACAGCTCATTTCTCACAGGACAGCATCGAGAACCACTGATGTATTAACAAATAACAATTTATTTCAGGCTTTCATTAAAATGAACAATGAATCAGCAAATTTCTGCTCAGGATTGGAACAAAAACAGGTTACAAACAAGTTCCAGACTTCCACTTGCCTCTTCCTTTATTGTGCATATTATGAGCCGGGTAATATAGTAGAATAAGCTAACTTTAGCTTCTCACAGCCTTCACTGTTGAATATCTTGTGCATCTGTTTATCATATTGTGTGGCAGACTCGTATGAATGACAAGCAGCAGCCAGTGTTATGGAATTTCAATATAAACTAATGAATATAAGAAAACAATACTGGTTTCCGATTGGCAGGCAGGTGTGCATTAATTGTTTAACTCAGTATAAATAACAGAGTAGGCTAGCCCTGCATATATACAGGGACGACTGGTCATAATATTGACTGGGAGAGCTAAAAGAAATTCTACAACTTTTCAAAAAGACAGTGTTAGCATTATGTAACCATTATGGTTGAGCCTCATAGCACAGCGTCTCATTTAGTCTCATTTAGACAGTTTCAGGTTGGAACGCTAGTTCATTTGTAGGAAGTAGCCAAGGCAAGGTTAGAAATTTAACAAAAACATTTCCTCACCATTTTGAAATATATGTATGGTTTCTAAAAGTAGAGTTTGTTTTTTTTTTTCCATTTTTGGCTGTTTTCCAGTTCAGCCACAGTGACATCCATCAGATTCTCCAAGAACTCCATACACATATGCACACACCATCTAGGAGTGTAACGCAATACCACTATATGTATCTGTATCTGCTTAGGGCTCCAAATATCTATATTTGTATTCAGAATTGGATCCGAAGTGGGAGTGGCCTAAACCAGAGGTTTTTGTTTTCCTTTGGGATTCAAACTCACGATCTCCAGACGAAAAGGTGAACGCAATTCTGGGACCCCGTATGGGACTGTTGTTTCTTAAATCCCACTTGTGCAGTTATTATTTTTGTTTGTACTTGCTTGTGATATTTTCTAATGAATATAGTTGGTTCTATTTCCCAAAATATAAACAAACTAGTAGCCTAATTTAAACCACCACGACCTAGACTAGGCTGTTACCAGGGACTGCTGCAGGTTCACATGAATGACTATGGTCTTTGTTGTAAGCTTCATATCTGACCACCTCCCACTCACGTAAGCTCTTGTTGCTTCCTGGGATCCTGACGCACATTTCTAGCCTGTGACCTGTGACCCTTTCTGGCAAGCTTTCTAAAAAATCGCGTGCCTCGTATTCATATCTGTATTTGTATTCATTTGATACACATTGTCTGTTCATTCTGAATAGCATATTCGTTATTCGCACACATGCCCCCACACACACACACACACACACACACACACACACACACACACAAAACACTGCTGTTATCCCGCCTAATAGAGGTTATCCAAAAGGTGAACTAGATTCTGGCTTCAGATCTGGGAACAGCCATATGTCTGAGATTTGCTTCTCTGACCCTGGCAAAGTGCAGCTGGAGCCAAACCAACACAACACAACAACAACATCTGCATCCTCTCACCCTGACTCACACAAACACATACACACCTCCTAAAGCATATTTTATGCCTTAGACACTATTCTTCATTATTCTGAATGAAAAATGAACAAAAAGCAAATATTATTCAATGTGTATGTGTTATTCATAAACCTTTATGTCTTACATGCAGACCCTCTAACCCACTCCTATAATATATCCAGCTCAATCTTGTCTTTTTAAAGACATTCTAGCAAGAAAGACTTATGGCTGTTTAATAAATCCTGGACACAGCTGTGTCACTTTGGCGTTGGGCATTATAGTCATTACCCCACAGCCCGTCAACTAAACCCACACAGCTTGTGGTTTCCAGATCGGTGTGTGTAATAATTTTGGAGTTGTTTCACTGTTACGGCCCACAGAGGTTCAAACATCCTTCCAGTCTGTTTGAGGCTTCAATTACTTGGAGTGGCAAAAAACAAAAGCCTGGGTCTGGTTAATTCCACAGAGGTACTGATGGGTATTGTGTGTCATGGCATGTCCTACAGGCAAGCTGACACATGCTAGTTAATGAATCTGGAATTGCTGTAATTGTGCAGTGCACACACTCTCAGAGATGGGTGAGATACGACGTGATGCGTCTGATGACAGTGTCACAAGCCTGCATTCACACCGCAAGCAAAAAGCTGCACAAATCAGGGGTCTCATTTATCAAAGTGTGTGTAGAACAAGTTGATCAATTCCACATATTCTAAATTGCTCTGCTTGTGTACGGCCACACTTATTGACAAAGAAACACTCCCGAATTCACCAAATAATTAGTAAACAACTTTCTGTTTAAAAAGCCTAGTAAACTGCAGATATTTTGAACAAAATTTGAATGAAGAAAAAAAAATCATCATCAGAAAGACTCCTTTTTATTTCTAAATCATAAACAATGCAAAATGATGTGCATTTTTGTCTGTATAAACCTAAATAAATCAAAAATTGCTAGGAACAGAGGTTTAATGTAAACATAAATGTACCACAGGTTCACCATATCTTAAAAATAAATAAATTAATTACTTAATAAATTCTCCCAAAAAATTTGTTGGAATAAACTGTGTGTCTGACCTGGGGACTTTGAAAATGAACGATGAAATATGAGCTCTGCAGCAGAAATAGAGCTCCAAAGTCGGCTAACATGCCCGATTTCCTTGGCCTTTGGTGTTGTTTAAAAGGTACTGAAGAGCTCTTTTTAACCGTTATAATGTTTTTGTGTAACCGTATAATGCAAAATGCGTGTTGGTTGTTGCAATCCGGAGCTATCAGGCTACTGGAATTTACAAGTGCAGATCTCTTCTTGAAAGAACACAGTCATGTGACCAGCATGCGCTCTATATATTTTAAGTCTATTGGATGTGCAGATTGGGACCTTACAATCAAAATTAATACAATGCTGATTTCCATGATGTGAATCGCACATTTCTACAATGTACATCATCAGAATTTTGCATCGCAATGCATTGTGTCACATGCATTATTACCCCCCCTAGTCACAAGTTACAAGTATATAAAGTGAGTAGCTTTTTCTGTTCAAACTGGGTGAAATCATTTTCATTATTTTTGCCTTTCAGTCTGTATTTGGATATGTAAGGTAGTGTGGCATGAGTGATATAAATGCGTGTGTTTCTGAAATACTAAAGTTAATGCTAAAGGTACAAAATGTGTATGTTTGATAGTATCACCCCAGCAACAAGCAAAAGTACACTTTATTACCCTTTTTTGTAAGAGTCTGGTTTTTATTTCACCTCTGGAAGAAACACCTGGACACCACTCACACTGAGATCTTCAAACAAAGTCAGGTAGTGACATATGACACAATATTTGCTATAAACAAAGTCTTACCTACAGAAATAAAGGTACCAAATGTTTTACTTAATTGGGTGGTACCATCAACGGGATATATTTTTGTACCTTTATATGTATCTTTAATCTTCAACCTGTACCTTTAATTAGCAATTATAGTAAAGCTTTAATGGTACATCAGTAGTCCTTTAGGTCCAATGATGCACTTTAAATTAGTTTTAATTTAGATTTAGGTATACTATTTTCTAATTTATGTCATTTCTCTGAACATAACATTGAACATTGCTTTACATTTAATAAGTTATCCACTAGATGAGGTACCACATGTAAACAAAAAAAAAAACTTTTGTTCTCGTCTAATCTTGGTTTTTATAAATTCTGTTAATGTGAACAAACTACTAAATCAGTCTGATTTGAGCAGTAAGCTGCAATCAAACAGTCTGAACGTAGCTTTAGTCTGTTTTATTTCTTGAGAATGTAGTTCAGCTTTATTATATTGTTTCGCCTGGAAGGAGAAGAATTATATATATATATATATATATATATATATATATATATATATTTAATCCAAGTGTTCAACATTTTACATTTTAATTTGCTGTTTTCATCATGTTCTGTTAGCAAATGAAACAGGAACTGCGCTCCTGGTATTTCAGAAATGTAGACATGCCTTCAGTGAGTCTGTTTATGTAATATCTCATATAGCCTTGAGGCAGATCAATTTATATTTATTTTGCTTTTTGAATTCTTGGAAGTTTATTGCAGCACTCTTTTTTGACCATATATGGCTTTGGAGGTTTCTTATAGGTCCGTTAGGGCATTGTTAATGCTCAAGAATCTGTCAAGAATCTGTTCAAATGACCTACGAGCCCTCTCAACCCTCAACTTTTCTCTAAAGAATCTATGAATATTCATGAATGTGCACATCAGAAACACCCCCATATCCACCAGCTGTTCTAATAGCTGCTTTTTAAAGGTCCGGTTACATAAAATCCCTTGATAACAAAGCAACTGAATGGCAACAACAGCTTAACCATTACTGATAAGTTTATAGCTATAATTAAGCCAAATTGAAGTGGTTATGTTTTGTAATGGTGCTCAGTGCTGCCACATTTGACTATAGCCATGAACTCTGAACAGATGAGACACATGTTTTGAACTTGACCCTGGAAAAATAAACAAATACTTTTCTGTCTAATTGTCTTTAAACATTACATTTACGTCATTATGTTTTTTAAACATGCTGTATGGTCAGTTCCCTAAAAACTAGTGCACGCTACATGATTTTAGCCCCGATTTCCTATTCGGCAACTCATTTTAGGGCTAGGCGACTAATGCTGCTTTCCGACTAAAACTCAGAACTGAGAATTTCCAACCGCCGCCTAGGAAAAAGCAAAAATAATAAATAAATAAAATAAAAAAATCAAAGCCTCCTCAACACAGAATTCCTACTGAGAAACCCGGGAAGGTCTCTTTAACCCCGAGTTCAGCAATTCACATCAAATCAACATGGCCACTCACAGCATCAGCAGTAAACAAATTATAATTTGATTATGATTATAACTGAGTTATATTGTATATACAAGTATTTTCTTTAAACATACAGTCATATTTGCTCATTAAATCTATAACCCTGACTATACAGTTCATTGATCTGAGGAGGAAAATATACATCACTCTTCACAGTTAGCTGGCTAAATGGCTGCTAATAAAAGACGAACGCAGAGGCGTCCCTGTTTTTTTCCGCTTTATAGCTCGGCGGTCAAAAATACCATAATTCTGAGTTCTGACTTCCTGATCTATTTCCAAGGTAAGTCAAACTCAACAACCCCCATCCCCCGCCCCCATGCCTCAGCAACTACTCACTCTGCATCTATACTGCTCGTATATTGTGAATGGTTAAATGATTGAAAGTCATGTAGACTCTTCCTTATCAGACCAGAATGGGTAAAAAAAAAAAAAAAGAAAAAGAAAACTCAGTGTCAGTCTGTGAAAACTCTCCACAATCTGAGCTAATATCTCTATCCCTGTTGCTATTCTCTGGTCTGATGAGCTGCCTTCAGCTAAATAATTTACATAAACACATGTGATTAGATAAACCACAACGGAGGATAGGTTAAATCTTCATAATCATGTTTTAGAGTTCAAGGCTACTTCAGATGATCCAGACAAATCAGATTAATAACAGATCTGATTGTTTGTGTCATGTTTTTTCTTTCAGACAGGAATGTACGCTATCGTGGCTGCTTCAGAAGGCCCGAGAACACGACCGCAGCGTCTCTGATCCGCATGGTTCATCCTAACCTCACCTCCCAGACGTGCATCGAGGCCTGCATGGACAAGGTGTTGCCTCCCTGCTGTCTTCCATCCCCCTTTCCAAATAGTCTCTATGCTTCATTTTTCTGCTTGTATCACTGGAAGATTAGCATTGATTGCCCTTTCTCCTGGCGTCTGTGCTCAGAGTAAAGCACTTCTCCGAGTTAGATTTCTGCTGCAGCCCTTCTGAAAACAATCTGCTTGTTTAAACATTAATGTGGCCCTTAAGACAATCAATTAATGCTATAATCAATTGCACACTACTTGCTGAGTGGTGTTATTCTAGAGTAATTGGAGAACCCGCGGTTAGATGCTAATGCTTTGCTACGCTCTGCCCACAGGGTCAATTGATTGTCAACTGAGAAACTAATTTTGGTGTTTGAAAGTGCTTTCTGCTAATAGGATCTAAGAATAAATGTAATAGCATGTAACAGTACACAGAAAGGCACAGGTCTCTATTTGAGTAAATGTCTCAGTGATATGTTGACCATTTTTATTACAGATGTGTGGCACAAACACACAACCGAGAGCTGAAGAGCTGAAGAGCCTCTACACATGTCTTCTCCCCAGGACATTAACACACTCTCCCTTTCTCTCATTAGGAGTTTCCTTTAGCCATGCTGAGTGCTCTGGAGTGTTTCTGCGGCTGCGCTACTCCACCTTTCTCCCTCCATGATCCAGTGAATGAAGAACACTGTGCTCAGATCAACAGCAGCCTGACGACTGAAAAACCACACCCCTACTTCCTGCAGGTCTATCAGACGCCTGTGCAGGGTAAGAGCCACACTGAGTGCTAATCAACCACACAAACATGTTGGCTGATTCTCATGACAGCTTCAGTGCCCAGAGCCTTTAATATTGCGCAGCCCAGTGCAAAAGTTAGTACCCTCCTTGAACATAATAAAGAAAGCATGTAAGGAATATGGTGTTATGGGAAGCAAATCAATGATGGGGTGGTGTTTTATTAAAGAACATCATATCATACTTTTTTATCCATTTACAGTTACATTCAATATTGTGCAACATCCATGAAACAAGTTAGTTCCTGTTATCACTTACTTTATAGCAGCTATTGTCACAAATTCCACTGAAAGCACTGCTTTCTCTTGTTTAGTTCTCCAAGTGCTTTGCTTTATATTTTTCTGTCCACTTTTTTTGTTTTGGTCCTGTCTCTGTCCCCATCCCGCCACTGGTCTGTTACCCATTGCATTCACCTGTTCCGTGTTTTTTTCATCAGTAGTTTGCCTTCTTATTTCCTCGCTGCATCATTGTTCTTCTCAAAGTCTGGTTTATTGTTATCATGTGCTTCTTAGCCTTGTTTCCTGAGTTCTGTTTATCTTTATTTTAACTCTCACTGGTTTCCCTCGTTTTGATTATGGATAATTCCTGTTTCACTCTGAATGCCTGTGTATTGAACCCAGCTATGGACATCAGCTCTATTCTGATTGGATTAGTTTATCCGTAATACATTATTACTTTCAGTAATTCATCTCCTCAGTAATAAAGCTCTCACATCCAGACAGAATTAAGACCACAGGAGGAGTGAGTCCCTAGCGGGTTGTATTTTCTAAGAACTCGGATGTTTGCATCACGCGGTCATATGGTCACATGATCACGCTCCATTCACAACACGGTGTCCAAAACAAACCAAAGTTCCAGCAACAGTTTGAAAGTACAATAAAGCAATAATCACAAATGATAAAAGAAGCATCAATTTTTTTGTTGTGTGACTCAAAGTGCTTAATATTTGGGAGATGCCACTCGTACATGCGCTACAAGAATAAATATGGCAAGTAGCAGTAGACAAACATCTGGTGGAAAGCTTAAAGTTACAGCTTTACTTCTGAATGTTACGAAGCTCTGACACTGGAGACTCCTTCCAAAAAATGCTCACTAAACATCTCCTCAGAGAAAACACTATAAATAATTACACATTAAAAAAAAAAAAATCTGTTTATTAATCTGTTTATGTGGACTCAAGTCTCTGATTAAGCCGTTAGTCTAAAAAGATATAGTTGTAACAAATAAAAATGGTCAATTATTACATGTGAATATATTAATAGTGAAAAAAAATCCAAATGAAATCAGTATAAAAGTTCGTATCTTCCTTTCTGAATGTTATATAAATATTCTCTAATAACCTTTGTGCCCATGCTTGCTCTTTACTGCCTCCAGTCTCGTTAATATTTAAACTTTATTTGACTGAACTAATGAAAGACACGCATTTTAAAGGATGTTGTAATAAGGCATTAAGATTATTAGCAGTGTTTGTACTGCAGCCAGACTTCAGACACATCTCAATTGATTTTATTTTTTCATAAGAATACATTTCTAACCAATCACTTTGTAAAACTCCAAAGTCTTCATATATACACCGATCAGCCGTAACATTAAAACCACTGACAGGTGAAGTGAATAACATTGATTATCTTGTTACAATGGCAGCTGTCAAGGGGTGGGATATATTAGGCAGCATGTGAACAGTCAGTTCTCGAAGTTGATGTGTTTGAAGCAGGAAAAATGGGCAAGCGTAAGGATCTGATCGACTTTAACAACGGCCAAATTGTGATCGCTAGATGACTTGGTCAGAGCATCTCCAAAACGGCAGGGTCTTGTGGGGTGTTCCCGGTATGCAGTGGTTAGTACCTACAAAAAGTGGTCCCAGGAAGGACAACCGGTGAACCGGCAACAAGGTCACGGGCACCCAAGGCTCACTGATGCATGTGGGGAGCGAAGGTTAGCCCATCTGGTCCGATTCCACAGAAGAGCTACTGTAGCACGAACTGCTGAAAAAGTTAATGCTGGCTATGATAGAAAGGTGTCAGAACACACAGTGCAGCACAGCTTGCCATCTTCGTATATGTAGCATATCAGTGACATTAATATTTTCAAAACAGTCTTTGAGTAATCTTTTTTCACTCGCTTGCATGTGTGTCATGTGAACTATTACATTCTGTCACATTTCTAGCAGCATGTAATAGGTTTATCCGTTTGTTCATTTGGTGATAAATAATGTAGTGTTCCTCATGCAGACTCCAGATGTACAGAGCGAAGATTCCTGCCAGAAAAATCGAGCCAGTTGGTGGCTCTATCCAGTTTTCCTGGAGCGGGTAACACATGGGTGAGACACCTGATTGAGCTCGCTACTGGATATTACACAGGCAGCTACTACTTCGATGGCACACTTTATAATAGAGGTAAACAGACCTGACATTTTCTTGTTTTCTTGTTTCTAATTGCATTCATTTTATAGTAATGTAATGTGAAAAAAAAAGTTACACCTAGCACACTAAATGGTTCTTCACTTAGTCCCTCTGCACTGAAAAAAATAAAAACGGAATATGTGCTCAGTCAGATTTAAGAGACCATATTACCTGTAGTTTGGATAAAAATATTTAATCATCAAAACATGATTTTATTACTTGTACTAGACTTATACTAAACTTTAATTTACGCAAGTTTCTAAATCCTAGCTTGAATTATTAATGCAGTATTGATGTAAACCAATTACATTACGAAATCTCATGAGGATGTTGGCACTGACTGGAATTATAACTATAGTATTAAATTAACACAATTTAAATGTAGAGTAGAACAGTGCGGCGGTAATGTGGCTGTGGAAAAATGCCAGGAGTCTGGGTCTGATCCTCAGTTTAGGTGAGTGTGCGGAGTTTGGTTTGATTCGGGGTTGTGAAAATACATGATCAAATCATGTTGGATATATGAAAACAAATTGTGTTGATGTCATTCAGTTCAATCACATGGAACTGCTGTACGCATTTGAATGAAGTAAATTCAATTAGCTTTTCTTTTTCCCCCCAGTGTGGCTGAGGCCATTTAGGAAGCAAGAACATTAACCTTCCAAAGAACACATTTTTAAATGTATTTATTTATTTATTTGAATAGCATGCTGACTAGGTTGCTGTACGGATACTGCAAGATCAGGAAACTTTTTAAAATGAGTAAAAAGTCATTAATGATTTGTGGGGGGAGGGGAGTTCTTCCAATTGCTTACAAATTTGTAATAACTGACATGATTTAATTCATTTGAAAAGGACCAGAGGTTCAGGTGAGGGGCGGGTTTAGCATTCATACAAATCACCTTCACTTTCTTAATGAGATCAGGATGAAAAATTATGGTCACTGGGACATACAGATACCAGAAGAGGTCTAATATTTTGCTACTGAACTCTGTATTTTATTTAACTTGAGCTCCATATTTGTCATTTAACGTGCGGCTGGTGGGCAAGAGTCTTTTCTCAAGGCTTTTACACATATTAGTCTCTTTGGCAAGTCTGAATCTGATTGAAATAGATACTTTTAGTTCTTCTTGCTACTTGTTATATAATTAAACGAACCAAAAAGAAAAAAAAAAAGAAAAAAAAAAAAAGAAAGTAAGTAATCTGAGTGGTGTGTAATGCTGAAAACGTCCTTGTAAAAACTCTCACATTCATTGGTAAGAAATATGATAGAAAAAAGTAAACAAACCTTTGACATTTGTGTATAGAAATGATATAAATCACCCGAGCATAGAGAACAAGGCTAAATAAGTGATTAGATGATTATATAAACAGCTAGTTTAAATTAAATAATTTTATGCATCACATTCAGGTTTTTTTTTTTTCCCCCATTGGCCCAAATCTCCATAACATGTGGCATTTCTGCAGCTCTACAGCTCTGTCCTTTGGCTCATTTTGCACCTCATGTTTGATTCATTTCCTGGAGTCAAGTAGATTCAGAGTCGAATCACTTTCTAACTGTAGACAAACCTTTTAGAGTTCAGTTGGAAGTGGGCGGAGACCACGTCACTCAGACGCTCTCGGCCCCGAGTGCGAGTGCTGCGTTCTCACCCGCCTAAAGAACGGCACACCAGGTTCTATTCAAACTGACTAAACACTACATACAGTATGTATAAGCAGTCTTAAACTCCCAAGAGCAGTTATCGGGTCCAGATTTGATAATCCTCACTGTTGTAGCAGCACAACTCTTCTATACTTTTCACTGAAATTACTAAATATACTATATACTAGTTACTAAAAGAGTCAACATTACTAGCTGAGGCTTTCCTGAATCATACATACAATAATAAAGATTTATGTATGTAGCATAATTCATACATTAAATACAGCTCAAAGAGCTTTACAAAGAAAAATGAAAATTAAAATGAAACAAATTGCAAAGATAAATACATTTAAAAAATAATAAAGTAACCATGAAATAAATAAGCAATTAAAAACATGAAGTAGTTATAAGGACTTGAGTAAAGCAGGGAAATAGAGCTGAAGGATGTGACCGAAGCTGAAAGTCAGACACTTGCTCATATCCATCACTGACCTGATATCATTAGTCTGGAGTGTGAAGGCAAAGCTCCATTACTCAGATTACTCAAAACTGCATGTGTTTGGATCGAGACGTGGCTCTGAGATTCGCCCGTGTCTTTCTGGCGTCACATCTCAAACCTCTCTCCTTCTGTTCAGGCTTCAAGGGCGAGAAGGATTACTGGAAAAGTGGACGCACCATCTGTGTGAAGACGCACGAGAGTGGCAAGCGCGACATCGAGATGTATGACTCAGCCATCTTGCTGATCAGAAACCCGTACCGCTCTCTCATGGCCGAGTTTAATCGCAAATGTGCAGGACATCTCGGCTACGCCTCAGACCAGCACTGGAAGAGCAAGGGTATCGCCATCAAGCCACATTCTTTCACTGTCTCACTGGCAAAAAAAAAAAAAAAAAAAGATCTAATAGACTTAAGTGTTGAATTCTGGATTCTGACTGGTCACAAGGTGCCGATAACGAGTTATATTAATGCGATTGTTCTAAAACGTTATCGTTTCTATAGTAACAACAACTGAAAAGTTTTCTATAAGGAGAGGTCTATTTAGCAGTTATGGAAGGAGTCTCCAGTGTCAGAGCTTTGTAACAGTCAGTTTTTTGCTTTTTTCGCAATACTTTTTTTGGTTTATTAACTCCAACTGAGAGAAAAAGAAGAGAGGCTGGTGAGAGCTGCTATAATTTCAGTGGTAACAGTTTTACCATAAATGTTTTATGGACGTTCCACAACATTAATTGTAACTCTAAAGGGATAAAAAGTACAACCTATCAACCTATATGCTTTTGGTATAAGAGGAATAAAACACTTCAGGATTCAATTAAATTGCTTTTGGTATAAGAGGAATAAAACACTTCAGGATGTACTGTTATTGGAAAATAATCTTTGGCATTATTCTTTGGCAACAGTAACTCCGTCACTGATCATTTTCCAATAACAGCACTACCCCAAGTGTTTTTCTTACTCATTGCCTGGATCAATGCTGTTATCTCAGTAATGCAAAAGGCAGCAAGCCAGTTGGATTTGCAAAATTTAATTAAGGACGACTGAGACACAGAAGGATTAAACAGATATTTGCTCTATCTGTGTGTCTGCGCAGAATGGCCCGAGTTTGTGGGGAGTTACGCATCCTGGTGGGCGTCTCACGTTCTGGACTGGCTCCGATTTGGCCAGAAGCTGCTGGTGCTTCATTATGAAGAGCTGCAGGAGTCGCTGGTGCCCAGGCTCCGCTCTGTTATCGCCTTTCTCAACGTCAGCACCAGCGAGGAGCGCCTCCTCTGCGCTGAAACAAACAAGGACGGGCATTTCAAACGCTCCGGTGCTCACCGGCCCGCCTTTGACCCCTTCACCCCGGACATGAGACAGTTGATTGACAGTTATATTAAGGTCGTGGATCAGGCACTCAGAGACAGCAACCACAGCGGCCTGCCTCAGGAGTACATCCCAAGATGATGAGGGTTATAAACCATGGCAATGTTTAGTTTTCCTTCAAAATTTAAATTAAGGGCTTTATTCAAACAAGCGTTGGTTCTGTTCTTGGAGCTTCATCAGGATTTGACATTTCTTTTCCAGTTTAAAGCTTTGGCACTCAGCAGAACTCCATCACACTTAATGTTGCAGTGAAGATTCATTAAAGATTCAATCTCATGAGATTCTGGTTAACGTTACAAGGGAAAATGTTGAGTATTTGACCAAGTGGAAACTGATGTCTATAATGTGTATGCCATTTTCTAAAGTTTAATTAAATAAACTTGCTTAGTCTCCAAAATGTTTTCAGTGTAATTAGATAAGAAGTGTCATTTTTCAATAAAATTATGTAACAAACAAAAAAAAAAAATGTGATGTCAGCTGACTTCTGTAGAGATTTCTAAAGAAATAACATCATTGCACTGATGATCAGATGATACATTCTTACACTGATTTTAGGGCTGTAATCGTATATGAGTACATTATTTGGAATGAACAGATGTGTTATAAACGAATAGGAGGTGCATTATTCATTAGACCTCCGATTATGAAGCAGTACAGGAATTTATGAATAAAAAGTAATTTTGTAGTGAATAAAATCTCTCTGTGTCTAAATTGGGCTTTATGGAACAAACAACGAGACCTTGATTAACCCCACTGATGTGCGATTGTAGCAGATCCAATTCTGCACATAAGAGAACTCACACCGGGAACAGCGGGTCAGCCTTAAACACCTCTATTTATTGTATCTGGAAACACATGGGACACTTCGTTAGTAACAATCACCGTGCTATCCTCCTCCCACACACTCATTTTGAACTGGGAGAAGAGAAGAGGAACTCGAGTGTCTTGCCTCGCCAGCGTCTAATCGCGGTCTGAGGCTGACGTAACTTAACAATTTTAGATTTGACTTTATGTAATACATATCAAAATGCATGAAAATAAAGATTTGAAGTAAAATGACTGTTTATGTATCATTAACAGTGAATAATGTGTAAAAATAACGTTCATATGAACCAAAGTGCAAACACTTCCCTCAACATCATATACATCCACAATGACAACAAAACCAATGCAAAATCCACAGGCAAATAATAGAATGTATTGTAGGAGAAAATTTAATAAAACAAATGCAGTTATTGACTGGATTGCACAGGCTGATCAGTTTATATTGTTTAAGTTAAAGGACATAACATACCTGGAAACACGTGGGACACTTCGTTAGTAACAATCACCGTGCTATCCTCCTCCCACACGCTCTGTACACAAATCGCTAATTAGTTAGCTCCGTGTGCGTCACATAACACTCGCAATACATGTAAATAGATTTGTATAATCGACTCAGAACATGTTGTGTTTAATGTTTCGTTAACTTTAACCGAATTAACACTCTTGAGCATACCATTTTGAACTGGGAGAAGAGAAGAGGAACTGACGGTCTGAGGCTGACGTAACTCCCGCGCTCTCCCGGAACGTATAGCACGCAACACAGATAAATGTCCCACCTGAAAAACACCTTAATTTATAGTTCCTAGCCCAAAAGGGAAGTTTTGGGAAGTTCATCACACACACATATATATAAAAAATATTTCTCTCTTCCTAACCGGCTACACGATCCTTAAAATAAAGTGTTACTACACCACACTTCTGGTACATTCACACTAGCAAGTGACAAAGCAACAGGTGGTCTTTCATTCTCTATGTAGCCAAGATTACAGAAACAGCGACAGCCGACATTTGAGTTGAGATCTTCTCAACTTTAAGCAAATTAGGTACGATGCAGTAAAGAGATCAATCCAAAAGATTCCTCAGACTAATCGTTTGGCTCGCGTGGTGCAACAATTTTTCATTTCCCCCTCTCACAAGTTTAGTTCCTACTTGCAATTAGTTCCTATGTGTATTATTTTTTTTTTAAATGGAATAAAACTTTATACCTGTGGTTTCATCTACTCCTTTCATATATGACCTTTCATTAACTGTGTATAGAGACGTTAGGAAGAAAATTAAAACTTGGAAGAAAATACAGAGATCAGTGTTGTCTCTGGAGAGTGTTTGTAGCTAGTACAGATAGCTTGCACTGCTAAGTTGCTAATAGTTAATATGAAGCCTGGCACATAACATGTAAATCAAACAACCAATTTTCACACTGATTAGTGTGTTATTTAATTTGTGTTTAACTAGTCATATATATATATATACACACACACACACACACACACACACCGGTGCCCCTTGTGAGTGTATATAGCTAATACAGTTAGCTTAAACTGCTAACAAAGCTAATATGAAGCCTGGCAGGCAGCATACTTCAAACGACCCATTTTCATACTTTTTCACTTTATTAAAATATTAGAATTCATTGTAAGTACATTTTAAAGACAAATAAATTGTATCCTGTAGTAAATCATGTGCTGTAAGCTACATTTTGGCTTCTACTCTTTCTCATCAGAGCCAAAAATGATAGACGGACGGTACACACCTACGAGCAACAACAACAGTGCTCGCTCCACATCCACCAAGAAACAAACTCCAAGTGATATGAGTGATTTGTCGCACGCTGGTGTGAACATAGGGCCAGGTCTCTGACTTTACTATGATCAGATTTCAGAGCGATTACAACGCTGCTACAAACGCAAGCTGTTTCTCTTAGAAACAGGAGTTGATAACTTTTTGTGTCAGTGACTATCACTGAACAGTCAAAAATCTCATTTTAAAAATGGCAATACCAGCAGAGTGGCTTTTCTTTGCTACACAAACATCCCGAAGGACCGTCATGTTGATTCAACCTACTTACTGAAACCTCTTCAAACATAATCTGGGCTGTTTTAATAGACAAACTGGTGCTAGCATCCCGCTAATCCTCGCTAAGCAGATTAGCGCGATGGCAGTCCACTCCAGATGTGTCTGAATGTCACACTGGGTAGCACAGCTGCATGGGCTGAGATCAAGATTGGTGTAATGGCAGTGAGATTATAGATTTATAGATTACAGAATCTCTAGTGGATTACAGAATCTCACAGCTAGAATCTGAGGTTTTTCAGGTTTTACATTTCACACAGCTTTGAGTTTCCAAACGTCATGGTTTATTATATTTCCATTGTAAAATATTATAATTATAATTGACAGTTAGGATTAATATGATTCAAAGGCTTGTCCATTTTGCCTTACAGACTGATTCTTATTTTCTGAATCATAATTAAATGGTCTGCATTCATTTAAACAGTCAGAATAAAATACTGTTTTCTTTTGGTTTTCATTGACGACTTGTAATGTTCCTGAGTTACTCAGCTTGCCTACATAGTCTACTTACAATTTTTTTTTTCTTTTTTTAAAAAGGTGTGTAATTGTTGACATGCTGAAGTTTTCAGTAAGGAGATGTTTATTTAGCATTTATGGAAGGAGTCTCCAGTGTCAGCGCTTCGTAACAGTAAGTTTTCCTCTACAGGAAAGTCTTCAGGACAGAGGAGTTTACACTTGTAACAAGTGTAACGAGTCTGTAACAAGCTACTTTTTTTTTGTCTTAGAGAGGGGCTAGTGAGGTAATGACTGCTGTAACACTAGTGATAACAGCGATGTCATGGATATTCCACAACATGGATTAAAAAAATTAAATTAAACCCCCCCGTGTTTTATTCCTGGCTTAATACTATTAGTGATGATTGTATGAAGGAATCTGTGCTCACAATTCATAAAGATGGCATGGAATTATGGGTTATTCTTCCAGTACAGTACACTGTTGTTACTCTTTAGCATGCAGATTAGATCCCTCAGTGAACTACAAAAGAATGATAATAGCTTCACTGTTGTCATTTTTCTCAGGATGTCACCACTGAGGTTCATGCTTGAAAAAGCCTGTGACAGAATAATCTACTTCCCATGCTGATGCTGTAAATGTGTGTGTGTGTGTGTGTGTTTTTGTTCTCATCCATTGCAGTGCCTCTTTCTTCTTGGACAATCCAAATCCCATTTCATTCCCATCATTCACTGATTACATTCTATAAACTACATTTTTTAACTTCACTGCATCATGGACAGAATGCGTGATTTCCGTCACTGGAAATGTTTGTGAGAGTCTGAATATCTGAAGGAGGTGAAGGAAATGATTAGCAGCCATTATGGTAGATGCTGGAACTAATACGAAAGAAAAACTGTTGCATCTGAGAAAGACAGATCCTGTCTCTATGTGATTTTCCTGTAAGGGGTGTTAGAGGATAACACAGATGGATAAACAGTAGGGGTGTGTATCACTTCTTCTAGAATTATACAATGATACATGGGCGACAATCCGGTGCTTGAACACTTAAAACAGCCAAAGATATAATACAAAACATTTTGGGGCTATTTTAATGCAATTTGATGCGAGTCAGTGTTCTGCAAATGTTTATCAGAACACAAAAGCCACGCCTCCTTCACCGAGACTAAGACACACAAAGGTCACACCTTCACTGAGACTGACACACACACACAGGGACCACGCCTCCTTCACTGTGACACACACAGAGGCCAAGCCTCCTCCATTGTGACTGCCACACAGAGGCCACGCCTCCTTCACTGGGACTGATGCACACAAAGGCCACTCCTTTCAGAGAGCGCATTTTCTGATCATTTTAAATTTTGAAATTTTGTATATAAATTGTTTATTTATACATTCATTCATCTGCCTCACACCTAAGAAGACATCAAAGACTTCAAATTCAGCCGGAACAAATGAGCGTGATGTAGTTGGAGTCCACATCAAAATAATAATATTAGTTATGAGAAAAGGTACAGACACTAACCCCGCCCCTAGGCCTAATGCTACCTCTTTTAATACAGCTTCACTCACATGAGCTGTCATGAATTTGTAGATGTAAGACTTCTTGTTCAACCCTTCCTCAGACTGCTTTCTTAAAAGGAACTGTTTCCTGTTGTCACGTGTTTCTTTCCTTTAAACACTCGGAGCCTGCAGCAAGGCAGAAGTGCCCTTAATTGCTTTCCCATGCTTTGCACACATGGAGTCGTCTTGCTGTTCAATCCCCAGCGTAAGTGAATCGGATCTTTCACTCCGAGTGAGCGTGTCTCTCACAGTGCAACATTCACTGAAGATTGGAGTCGTGCCTTGTGGGACGCAGAGCTGTTTCAGTCTTACCCAAGGACGTTTTCACCTCATTTATCAGCTCTGGTGTAGGATTTCATTAAAGACTCAACAATTTCAGCTGCAAAATTGACTATGTCTACGCGCACATCAATATTCCGATATTAATCGAAACTTGGCAATATTCTAATTAGTATTGAATCACTTAAACATCACAATCCGATTGCCTGATTCAGATTAAGACAATATTTTGATTCCCCAAATTCCGATTCCCACCCCTGGAATAATTTCCGTTTCAATGGGAAATTTGTTGCATGTAAACACCTTATTCAGAAAATCCACTGAAAGGTGATATATGTGCATGCTCTTGTGGGTCCTAACAGATGATTAGTATAACAGATGCTTGTATACATAGTGTAACAACAACTTTGTATACAGGAATATTACGATGTCTGTATGCATATGAACATCATATTCGGAATATGGGTGCAAACTGAATATAGACCTTAAACAGAATTTGATGTGCATGTAAGTGTAGTCATTGTCTCTTGATTTGTCTGAAATTGTTAGTTTGGTAATTATGGCTCTTATCTCTTCATGAAGATTGACTTGAAGAAGGAATCATTTTATTGTGTTTGGGAAGTATGGTTATTGACGTATGGTTATTGTACTGTCGACAAATAGAGCTATGCGTAAACCTAACAATAACCTAATAAATGAATCGACGAACGAGACAAGAAATGAGTCAGTGAACAAATTCAGGAATGAATAAATGAATGCATCAATGAATGAAGCAATTAATAAATGAATCAATGAATGAATCAGTGGATGAGTCAAAGAATACATTAATGAATGACGCATTGAATGAGTCAGTGAATGAATGATGAATCAATAAACCAAAAAACCTACTGACCAATCAATAATAATAACAATAATAAATCATATTTACTTGCTGCTTACTTAAGAAAATAACTTTTCTTAATGGAGACCTGACACAAAGTCAATCCAGTCATACAGACTGTGTATGAGTGTGAGTGTGTGTGTGTGTGCGCGTGTGAATATAGTATGTATGTATGTATGTGCGTGCGTTTGTCTGTGTGCATATGCATATATGTATGTGTGTATATGCATGTGTGTGCATGTGCGTGCATGTGTGTGTGTGTGTAAGTGTGTAATTCATTATGCAAGGCATGTTCTGTCCTGCTGACCTCCCAGATGGCAAGCATGATACCTCTCTAGCTTGTCTGATTCCCTCAGGTGTTCTTAGCACAGCATACGCGCTGGCTTAGATGCTGTCACTGACGTGACCTATCAGCAATGGCCGCCGCTGAACAGATGGTTACTGCATATCATAATCGCTCCCTCCGTGACCACACACAGGGTTGACGAGCATGTTGATGTTACCAAGCACTGAGTTACTGTCTATTAGAGGTCATAGGATATTTAATCACACAAGTGCCATATTAAAAGAAAAAAAACAAAAAAACAAAATAAAGTGTGTTAGTAAGGTGTTGGGCCATCATGAGATGCCAGAAGAGCTTCAGCGCACCTTGATATTAATTCTACATGTCTCTGGAACTGTACCTGAGTGATGAACACCACTCTTCCAAAAGCTCTTCCCTCAGCTGGTGTTTTGAAGATGATGGTGAAGAGAGATGTCTAATACCCAATTTCTGTAATGCCCTGATACATTACAACATGTTCATCCTCATTAAAATTCTTCCTGGAAGAGACCAAGCCCATCAGGAGAGAAGTGTTTCATCATAAGATGGAATGAGTCAATCTATAATTTCACCTTGGGATCAATAAAGTATTATCTTATGAACGAATCAATGGAAGAATCGTTGAATGAGGCAATGAATGAGTGAAAAAATGAATCAATGAATATATCAGTGGATGAATCATCAAATGAATCAATGAACGAATCAATGAATGAATCAGTGTATGAATTAATTAATGAATGAACCATGAAGTCAGTCAAGGAATAAGTCAAGGAATGAATAAATGAATGGAGCCAAGTCATATCTGTAAAATAAAAAAAAAAATTACCCCCGCCCCCCCGCCCCCACACAGAGTATAACAGCGCCACTATTTATTTCTTCTATATTAAATTCTGTTGTCTTACAGTTTTGTGTCATAAGGGTGTGTAAACCTCTGCACTCGACTCAAGCATACGGGTGAATATCTTTGTGATTAGTGCTGTTCATGAGATCATGACCCTGTATAATCTCCGAGTTGAGAGTTTTATTGTAATGCACTGCATGATCACTGTGTTTAGAAACCAATAAAATGTTATTGTACTATAACCCTAGATTTATGATGGCCTCTGGGCCAAACAACAGAGAAAACTGAATGCCAAGAGTCCTAAAATACAGTATTATTTTCTGATTCTTCTTCAATACAATATCATGATTAAATCTCTGAAAGAAAACAAAACCCTAAAGTTAAAATGGGTTTTTCATTTTAGGAGTGGTATTTATTTTGCCCAGTATATGGGGAAAAAAACTTGTTGAAGCTACATTTTTACCTATTTGGCAATATTATGGTAATATTTTGTGCATGCATGTCTGAAAAACAGCTTTGAAAATCATTACATTCTGTGCAACATTCAGTTTTAATGTTCATAACAAATGCAAGAGAGACCATACTCATCACTGTGATCTCTATCAAATGACTGAGTGCCCTTCTTACTCAGTGCAAAGACAGATACACTTGAGTATTTTTGTATATAAGGCAATTCTTGGTCAACTTCCTTTATATCAAAAAGCATGAAATACAATTTATGATTATATTTGCATTCATTTTGATATTTGCATTCATTTCTATTGGTGAGATCTGAATTCAGGAAGAAAGGGTTTAGTTACAGTTCTACAATCTGCAAAGTTCACTCTAAGCCGGATACATATTGGGCCTGTTACTCATATTCAACGTGGAATCACTGCTTCTCTAGTTTATGGTAATTTAAAAGTCACCATGCATCTGTCATAAAGGAAAAGTCCACACTGGAACACATTCAGTATATTTATATTGAAATATTTGTGATGTGTTTAGTGATTCTGGCATTAATACTCGCATTAATTCATACGTACAGTTTATCCTATGCAAACTGCAGTTGGGAAATTAGCTAAATTGTTAATAGGACATTTTGATTATGTGCTCTGGCCTAAACCAGATGTCCATGAATATCAAATGAGACTTGACACAGAGAAGCATTTCACTCAACCAATTTAACTCAACAGCATTTTTAATTTTCCTCTCCAACTGAAAAGAGTACAAAATGTTCCATAGAGGACCGCACTAGTAACCGTTCTAAGAACGTGAATTGCCTTGCTTGGAAATGTGATTAATTTTATGGTTTGTTAAGCAGCACTTCTGCATTTTACTGAAACTCTTCTCAGCTTGGGTAAAATGTACTTGAGGCTTAATGACAAAGTGACAAAGTGGTTTCCTCTGTAGGGAAAAAACCTGCCTTGTCATTTATCAATATACAGTACATGCTGTCATTATCTTCTAACAATTAATTTAAAAAGGGGTAAACAATAAATAAAAGAATAATTGGCCTCTCAATGCCTCTGCTAATCTGCACAATAGAGAAATGCTAATCGGATATTTATACATCCTTCAAGCTATGAATAGTAATTCATTTAAAACCTATTCTGAATTCTAAACACGGTGGAAACTCAGAGCATAAGCTACTTTATCATAAGCGCTTTCATTTCGTTTCATTATTTTAGCATTCTTTGTAATAATTTAAAATATTTAATATTTAGTTCAAAAAGCCGCATCTGATCTTTGTTTCCAGTCTTCATCCATCTTGTTCCTGTGCCCTCTGTATCCTCAGGTTCCTGTTCTTGTCTGACAGGAGTGGAACCCAATGTGCTCTTCTGCTCTTGTCACTCGTCTGCCACAAGGTTTGCCATTTTATGTGGACTGAGATACTTTTCTGCTCACCACAGTTGCAAAGAGTGATTATTTGAGTTACCATAGCCTTCCTGTTAGCTTGACCCAGGCTGGCCATTTTCTGCTGACCTCTCTTCTACAGGGACTGCAGAACTGTTTCTTATAGGATGTCTTTTTTTTTTTTTTCCCTCTCTATTCTGTGTACACTGTTGTGGATAAAAATCTGAGGAGATCAGCTGTTTCTGAGATACACAAACAATCATGCCACAGTCAAAATCACTATTACTGTTAATTATTATTAATAATATCATTTATATTTAAACCTTACACAGTTGCTTTATCCTTTACCGGTGAAATTTAAGGAAGAGTAAGAACTGGGAAAACTTTGACAAAGATGAAAAATGAAACAGAGATCAAGCAACAAAGTGTAGTTGGAAAACTTGTGACAGAATCAGGAAGGATCGGGCACAGACACCCCGAGGCACCGAGCAAAGCAGGAAAGCACAGTCAGCTCAGAGAATAAAGGAGAGATCAGTACAACTTCTAGCCCTGAGCTTTATACTGAATGGATCCTACCGAGACTTTGGTGTGTTGCCGTTAAGAATCGTGGTAGGGGCACGCTGTTTACGCTCAAGGGCCTGGCCGAACCTGCCGAATGTTAATCATATGCAGCTGAGGGAAAGATCTGAATAAAAATATACAGTGAGGGGAAATAAGTATTCAGACACTTTTGTTTTTGTTAGTTTACACACTTCCAGTGCATATAAACGCTTCAAATTTACACACGTCTTTTGTACTTATAAATGTGAACCAAAAAAGGTATGTATTCAGATATTTTTTTAAAAAAATGAACTTGACACTATATTTAAAAAAAATATATATGCAAAGGTTCCATAAAAATAAATCAAGTTGCACATATAAATTCTCCAAAAAAAAGTTATCATAGCAATCGGGGTGAAGGTGAAGGAGCTTTGTTAAATTTTATTAAACAACACTCGAATAGAAAAAGCTACAGAGCCAAAGTAAAGACTTTAAACATCCATGTCAGTACAACTGGCTTGATAACATGCAGGTGGAAATTTCATGGTACCACAACTAATTGTGGGACAAATGAGCCACACAAGATTCCACAGGTAAGAGAGAAGCCAGCAGGCATGTTGAAAAGAGTTGCAGGATGACCTGAAAGCAGCAGGAACAGGAATTTTAAAAGATTTGCCAAGAGAAATGAGCCAAAATTCAACCACAATGCTACAAAAAGCTAATTACTTCTTCCCATAGACATCTCAAAGCTGAAACTGCTAACAGCTTTGCAACAGAGTACAAATATTGGTCATTTGTTGTGTCTGAATACTTTTCTGAATTGCTTTGTGACGCCCCTCCGATTTTGCTATGCTCATCTGTCAAAATGAAGAAAATGAAGGTCTCTAACGATGATGTGACAAGGCAAAAATGTATGTTTACACACCACACAGTGAGAAAAGCAGTGTTTGCAACCGTATTTTGTCAGTTCGCTGCCTGACCGTTTAATTACACGTTGACTCACGCCAAATGAAATACAAACCCGCATAAATACACACATACACTCGCTGCATTTGCTTAAGTAGCCACATTGGCATTTAAATCGCAACATGATTTCACACTTGCAAACTCATTCACTCGTCTTCAATATACAGTTTCAATCATTTGTAGCATCGATATCAAGGTGAATCAAGGCTATTCTGGTGGCTCGTGGTGGCCCATCACCTTGCCACCACACTTAATGCTGAATTATTTTTAATCTTCTACCTTCCTCTATGTTTGTTTTGCCCTTTTTGAAGGTAAAACTGGTAGAATTTGGTCTGGACATGAATAACCTTATGCTGATTTAGATGTTACTGAGCCACAGTTTGAGATTGTTTACATTCAAAAGATGGTCTGAAACTGTGATTGGATTGGAAACAGTCAGTTATTTTGGGAACCTATTTCTACCACCTCCTCTGCAGATACAGTGTGTGCATGCTTTATGTCAGTCCTAAATTTTCTGATATGGTATGTAGAAATCCTGATTCGCTCAAGGCAACATCATTTATCAGTATTATTGTGTTGGATCCGGAGTCTATCCCGGGAATCCCGTGTGTGAGGTGGGAATACAACTTGTAAGGGACCTCAGTCCATTGCCGGGTACCATCCATGCACTCATTCATGCACACATTTACTCTTAGCATAGAATAATGTGTAATACTCCACATAGACATTAACCCAAGTGCAGGAATGAACCAGAGCCCCTGGAGCTGTGTCATGGAAATACTCCTATACTCACAAATCAAAAGCTCAAGTTGTGGAAGGTCTCTCACTGCTACACAAGATGTATCCGAAAGAGAAGCTACATAATCAGAAACCTTATATTTAACCACCTGTGGTCCTAGTAGGTGTACTTCTGTCTTGTCTGGAGATTCCTCATCACCCAGTCTCTAATGTTCTTTATACGTTCACCAACTTTTATGAAGCTGGTGTCTGTCTTCTGGTTTTCCTGATATATTCAGTGGTGTGTCATCAGCATAGCAATGGACACTAGCCCACTCCATGGATTCCCTGACTCACCAGTCAGTTTTGATAATCCCTGTGGTTTCCAAATCCTCCAAGTGACTTCACTTACCTACCAGTGTGCAAACTCTTGGATCTGCCACCTGTGTTTCAGACTTGCAGTCCTGCTTTATCAAAATGACTCCCTGCCTCATAGATCCTTCCCCATTGTGGCTGCCACCAGTGGACCTCACCACACTTCCCGGAAGTCGCTATGTCTCCCGTGCCTTCTGTCCCAAGCCAGCAGCATACTCTTCTTTAGACTGTGGACATTTTGACCACAGCCCACTTCCTGTCCCTGTTGTCTCATCTCGGGAGCTGTTTTGGGGTCAGGGTATTCCATTACAGAAAAAATGCCATGCGCTTGTATTTGTTTTGGTTCTGTCTCCATCCTAGTTTTATCAGTGGCTTATTTCCCTGATTGTGTTCGCCTGTTCCTTGTTTCATCCTATGTACTGTGTCTGTTTAAACCATGCTGTTTCTTGGTCTTATTGTGAAGTCTCATCAAGGATATTCTTGTTAATAGACAGTCCATACCTTGTTTCCATGTTTCCCTATTTCCTGATATTCATGTTCTGTGTTCTGGTTTTGACTCTGTCTGTGTTGTTGATTCTGATTTTAATGTGATTACTTGTGTTTAACTCTGCATACCTGTGAGATGAAACCCACCATGGGGATGATGGGATTTGTCCCAATAACTCACACTGATTTCACACACCTGCATCATGCTTCATCAAGCTGCATGTTGCAGAGGCAACTTTCTGATTACCAAATGTACAGTTTTACAAAATGACTATTCTTTGCAAAACTGTGGCTACATTACTCCATACACAAACCATTTACAGAGCAGTATGAAGATTCTACAGTCCTCCTTTCACACCTGGTCCTGCAGTCACCTTAATATAGTATAGAAAAGTTTAGGACGCAGTTGGAAAGCTCCATTATTTATATTTATTCATTTGGCAGATGCTTTTATCCAAAGCGACTTACAAATGAGGAAGAATCCAATCCGAACACTGCGGGAACTACAACAACTTGATTAGCTTGCTTTGTACCATCTTTTATGTACATGCATAAAAGCAGGAACACATTTGCACCTCTCTCAGGATTCATGATTGATTTCCACTTCTAGTGAGTTTTAACTTCCACACACCCAAAGAAACAAACCATACAAACATCTCTAGAAGCTCTAAAAAATATTCTGTGCTCTATTTCCATGAAGACTCAAGTGTAGCTTAATGGTACAATGCTAACATTTTGCTAAGTTAAACAAAATTTTCCGGGTTTTGTCCAGTTGATATTTAAGGGTTTATAAACGAAGCTGCTCTCCTATTATTCCCGATTTGTCAAGACCACACCTTAGCACAGATGCAACTCGTCCTGTCTTATTTCTTAGAACTTGGACACTAATTGTCTTCTTAATTCATTTAAAATCAGCTACTTCACCCGACTAACGACTAAATATAACTGACTGCTTTTTTTTGGGGGGGGTTTTCCCAGAGCAAATAAGAACTCAGTTGTAGGCATTAAATTGATTCATTGCACACAAAAACCTCATATAGGGCCTCTTTCAGTGTTTGTGACTTAAGTCCAAACAATACGTCAATATTTAAGGTGGGAAAGTTATGTATATTCAGAGATGGGTTACGCAGCTGCATATCCAGTTTGATCAGTGAGGTCTGATGTTGTTGTTGATGGTGATTTTAACTCACACATCGACTCTCTAAAGTGTAAACTTGTTCTATATTTTCTCCAACTCATCGATGGTCTCCCAGTCACTTAACACATAACACATAACTAGTCCTACACCTAAACAAGGTCATACGTTAGTTCTTAGCCAAGTGATGTTACCACAAAAATATCAACTGAACCACACTTAAAGGAAATGAGAGAGGCTGATTTGATTGGATATCGCAGCAGCACACCTCATCACACATCTTGATAATGTCATCATTCTAGCCCCGCCCCTTTTTACCATTACACAACTTTGCTCCAGGTTAGCACTTCCACCGATGCTCACAAATATACCAAGAATACATCCTCTCCACCCTCCACACACACTCACACATATAAACATCAGTGCTGTGGTAATATGCCTTATTTCTGAGTTTGCTTTATGATTACAACCATGATTATAACCATGGACAATCAACTGTCCTTCTCCTCTCACATTGCTAATCTAACACGCTCATGTCGCTTTCTCCTCTATAAC